>WOUI01000521.1:0-20186 GCA_012184565.1 Aspergillus floridensis | reverse complement strand
GGTGGGCGGGGGGGGCGTGGGCGCCGGGGTGGGGGTTGGCTTGGCAGGGTTTGTGCGGTTTTTTTTTCTTTTTTTTCCACCCCCCCCCCCCCCCCCCCCCCCCCTGGCCGGGGGCGCAATGCTTCTGAGGGGCTGGATAACCCTTTCATACTGACAATCCCATTTCGCTCCTCCGCAGCGTCGTCGAAAACCTTGGTCAACTAAAAGGCGGCGGAGTCAACCTCGGCTGACTGATCGGGCGCCCGATTGTGGCCTCGATCGCGATGGCGATTGTAACCCCGCTCGTGACCAAATACCTGTTCGCGCCGGGGTTCCGGCGGTTCCTCGAGCACGACTTCGCGCGGTTTGACCATATCTCCAACATCGTTCCTGATAACGCTGTCGCTGAGCGCGTTTATCACGATCGCCGCCTATGCGGGGATCTCGGTGCTCTTCGGCGCCTTTCTGGCGGGCACATTCCTCACCTACCTCCCCAGCAAGCACCCGACAGGCCCGTTCGTGGTGATGAGCCGGGAGAAAGGCGAGAAGCTGGCGCACAAGAGCCCGACCTTCGTCCACACCTTCGAGTGCTACCTCGTCGACGTTCCGAAATACCTAATGGAGCCATTGTTCTTTGCGAGCATCGGCTTCGCCATCCCCTCCGTGCAGCTCTGGACCGGCCAGCGGATCTGGCGCGGGATCATCTTCACGCTTCTGATGGTCGTTGCCAACGTAAGAGGTTTTCCTTCTGGAAAGAATCACACCCAATTTTCTTTGTTTTTTCTTTTTCTTTTTTTTTTCTTTTTTTTTTCTGGTTCGCACTCTCGCTCACTGCTGGGATCTCGGTTTGCAAACAGTTTGTCGTGGGAGAGTGGGTGCCGATCTGCGGCCGTGGGCCTGCTCGCAAGCAGGGGCCGAGGTCAGCGGCGGTAGAGAGTGGTGGGTTGGAACAAACACTGTGTGGGAAGCGAAGCATCGACCTTCTACTCTCTGTAGGAATTTAATCCCCACTCCTGCCCTCTTTCCCCGGCGCACCTGGAGCTTAGAATGATTGTACTACGATAATATATCAGTAATTATCCTCTCATTAATCATCTCTCTTAAGTAATAAAAGGTATTCCTGACTCTGGGGTTAGAGGCGGCAGGAGTCTAACCTTCCCAGACTTTATCTTACACCCTCTGGGCGCTTAAGTCACATATGGGCTCTTCAAGGTTTGCCAATGGAGATTGTCTGGCTGATGCTGACCGAAGTACCTTCGCGGCCACCCCCGCGGTCCATCCCGGCGTTCGTGGCCATTTTCATCCACTACTGAATTGAATTGCTGTGGAGATCTAAAGAGTGCTTTCGGCCAGTGTATGATACAATGTATATACAGAACCGGGTGTAGGTAGGTAAGGAATAATACTGTAAAAAACCAATCAAGCGTTTACCAAGAGAACGTGGATAACATACATTAAGTTACCGTCCAGTCTTACATAAGAGAGATGTTACCTACTAACTTACCCTGTAAGAACTAAAGACCAACTAAGGTACTATAAATAAGTAGCTAGACGACAGCTGATGCTTCCCGTCGCTTACTTCCGTCTTCCACACCCTCCCTGGCGCCGAGCTTCCAGTATCAAATCCACACCTGAAAAGAAGAGAAATGTCTCCTCCCAAGAAAGTCCTGGTGACCTGCGCGACGGGCAACCAAGGCCGCGGCGTGGTACAGCATTGTCTGGCCGTAAACCACCAAGTCTTCGCCTACGCCCGGGACCCGACCACACCGGCCGCCCAACAACTCGCGCAATGGGGCGCCACTCTGGTGCCCGGCGATCTGGACGATCGCGGGACCCTGCGCACCGCGATGCGCGGCATGGACGCCGTGTTTCTCACCGAGGTGCAGACCGGCGACTGCGCGGCGGACCTGCAGCGGAGCAGGAATGTCATCCTCGTGGCACAGGAGGTCGCGACGGTCTCCCATGTGATTGTGTCCACAGCGATCAAGACGGGCCAGCATGCGTCGTTCCCGGGGTGGGGACCACCGGCTTCGGACTCCGTTGATGATGCTCATGCTCGTGCTCACCCGATGCGACAGTACTGGCTGAACAAGCACGCCCTCGAGACCTGTGTCCGTTCCGCTGCCGCGTCAGCATCATTGGACGGCTGCGTCCGGCACTGGACGATCGTGCGACCCGGCCACTATCTGCAGAACCTGCTGCCTCCGGTGAACGATCTCACGTTCCCCGAGTTTCAGCAAGCCCGGATCCTGCAGGTGGGGTGGAAGCCTGACACGAAGCTGCCCTGGTTGGATGCGGGCGATGTGGGGATTGTGGTTGCGGCCGCCGTGGCGGAACCGGAGCGTTACTCGCATCGGGCCATTGATCTCGCCGTCGAGGCGCTCACGGTCGAGCAACTGGCCGAAAGCATTGGTCGCGTCCTGGGGGAAACGAAAGTGCAGGTGCGGTATCGGTCGGAAGACGAGGTGGAGGAGATGATCGGGCTGGGAAGTCCGGTGGCGGCTGCGCATCGCTGGGCGAATCAGGTCCCGGGCGGGGATGCGGTGGGCAACTGCCGGGTAGATCTGGGCGAACTCGCCCAGCGCCTTACCTCAGTCGATGCCTTTCTCACAGCGCATGCATCGAAGCTATGAATTCTGATAGTGAGGGCCTGAACAAGTGGATGATGGTATTTGAGTACTACTTCAAGTAGTACTACCGCGGATTTGAATACAGTGGATACTACAAAACAGATACTACAAACTAACACGGACTGAAATTTCTTTTCTATGCTACTCCACCTATTTACTAGGGTTTATATCTCGTGCCACGTAAATCTGACCATATAAATCCGTCACGGCAAGAAAGACTTCCCAAGCCTTCCACACGGTCTTCGAGACCTGAGGCTGCAACCGTTTCATCGCCAGCTCCAGGCACTCACGCTCATACTCGGCAATTTCCAGCAACAACCGTGGATCGGCTCCTCCTTTGGCGTCAATGTCGCGGTCCACGGCATTGTTCGCTCCCAAAAAATTGACACTGTTCAGATTATGCTCCTCACGGTCCCGGGCAATGGAGCCATAGTCATTGTACTGCCGGCACATGGTCGCTAGATGGCGACAGAGGTCCTGAGCGAGATACTGGGCGCGGGGCCCCGCGAAGCAATCCTCCCTGTCCCCCCCGGAAGAGACAAGGCAGCGAAAGAACTCGAACGAGTATGGGCAGCTCGTGTGGTCCGCAGCTGTGGTGCGAACCCAGTCGTAGTATGTTCGCGTCCTCGTCGTCGTCGCATCCGAGGCATTATTCTCGCCTTGAGTGACATGCGCGAGGAGAAAGATGCGGAGCTCCTGCCGGACGCGCCAGCGCAGGGCGGGCGGTGCCGACCGAACGGCGATGTTCTGGAGCACGCCCTGCACAAACCGCGTGAGGGTACGAAAGGCTTCGGCTAAAAGGGTGGCCTTTTCGTTCCCCTCGTCCACCGTGGCTGGGTCGTGGCTGTTGATCAGTGTAGCAGCAGAAGTGTCATAGGCGGTAGAATCTTCCAGCTGGCACCGCTTGTGATCGTGCTGACCCTTTGGCGGTTTCTGCCGCTGTTGCCTTTGCTTCCTCTTGTGCCCCCTCGGATGGTTCTCTTCCGTGAAAAGCTGCTCGATCACGGTCTTGAGGGCCGCCCAATCGCCCTCGAGGCGTGGATCCGCCGTGGTCTCTTCGAACCATTTGTCCACCTGGAAGTTGAGCAGAGAAAGGACCATCATCTCCACTAGGGTGCGGGTGGATAGACCGAAGCTTGCTGTTGCGTTGTTGGACGAGGTCCACGTCAGAGGAATGTATTCCAGGTACTTGGGTCTTTTCTCCCCCTCCCGATCCCCTTGAGGGAAGGGGAAGATGGCTATCTCGACGGCTGCCCGCCGCAAAGCCGATGCGAGCAGATCTCCTTCGAGAATGGACGCCCGCAGCCTCCATGTCGGCTCGCTCTCAAAGATCGGCAGCCGAGACAAGAATTGACATAGGTGGTCGAGCCTTTCTGCAGGGACCTTGCATAAATCCGAGACTGGCGCGCCCCAGCGGGAGGGGTTTGTAGCTTCGCGCTGCAGCGCAGCTAAGCAGTAGGTCTCTGAGAGGATACTGGAGCCATAAGTCACTTTTTCAACCCAGATCACCTCCGGATTGCTCCAGCGGCCCTCGTGGGCTCGCAGGTATTCGGTGGCTCGATCAATGCGCTCATCGATGACTCGGGGCCCTACTGCCGCTCGGAGCCATGGCAAGCTGGCCAGCGCCTTGAGGGTCAAAAGCCCATAGGCTGTGATCTCTGGGGATTGTTTCCACGAGCCGGAATCTTCCGACTGCGTGCTCAGAGTCCGCACAAGGATCTGGAGGGTCAGCAGCGGAACGTGGTCGGCTAGGAGGTTGGGGTCCAGATTTCTTCCTAGAGTGCCATCATGCCAACGCTCAATCAGGGTTGCCAAGGCATCGGCCAGAAGCATCATGGCGTATTGGGACTCGATGTTCTGGTGACCATACGCGGTTAGCATTGGCGCTTAAGCCTTGCAAACACACAAGTTCACCCATCAAAACAACCTACCCATTTGTCACTCCATTTGCCATCCTCCCAAGCGCTGCAGAGGAATCTCAGGGCTTTGGAAATCTGTGGGACGTGTCGTGATGAATTTGGAGATGCGAGAAGCGCAATCAGCACATTGCAATTGACACTGAAGGACTCTTTGGCCTCTAGATTGTACGTTTTGAAATGGGTAGGGCCTTCGAATGCCTGCAGCATGGCTGCACAGTTCGTGGGCCAGCCTAGCAGAGTAAGAGAATAGATGCTTTTCGCCGTGTCGTCCGCATCGGCAAGCATTCCGGGGGCTGCATTCACCCCCGGTCATTGCGTTAGTTTTGAGCTTAAACCTCCTTGAATGAGACTAACGAAAAAGGGTTCGTACCGAAGCCCGTGATACCATTATTCTCTCTGAGTCGAGAATCAAGGTAACTTGCAAGAGTGGAAACGTTCTCGATTCCCAGGGCATCGGCGTTAAAACCCGAACCCAGCAGGGTAGAGAGAACCTGCAGCAACAGGATAAAATGGTCAAAAGCCGAGTCATTGAAAAGGATCCTGCTCTCATGGAGCCCACTTACCCAGGAAAGCTCAAACACGCTGATGGGAAATGCAGAAGGCACACTGCCATTATTGTGCGCCACGACAAAGCGAAGATACTTTTCCGCCTCTTCGTCCCATTCGGAGCTGTGAATCAGATAGGCCGCGGTCGAGGAGGGCGAGCCCATCATCGATCCGTTACGCAGACAAGGCGCCATCCTGCTCATCTCTACGTTTCCGATGAAGCTCTCGAGCGAATGCAACAGCGTGGTCTGCGACGGGTCGGGTGTGTCCAATGCGGACTGGATCTTCTCCATCTTGCGCTGATGCAACATCATGAGGGCGCTGCGGCCGGGGAAGTCGAATTGCAGCCCTTGCTCGTGCAGCAAGCGCAGCAAGCTGGGGACTAGGAGCTCAAACCCCACCTGCACGGTGGACCTGACATCCCAGCACTGCAGGGCTTGGTCGAGGTACGCTCGCGCCCGATCGATGCGGCCTTGCAGGTCCGAGGGAGACGGGGGAGGAGTACATTCCTGCTGCAAGTGCGAAACACCTTGGATGGAGGTAGATAGACTGTTCTGGTGTTTGCAGAGCGCCAAAACTGCAGCCATGGTGCTCAGAATGCCGTCGAGCTGCTGCTTCCGCTGCGGCGGCGGCGGCGGCGACGCCTCCTCGTTCACGCCAAACCCGCCCCCGGGCGATTGACTGTTAAGCACGGCCTGGAAGCAATCCGGGAAGAGCCACTCCCTGTCTTTGGCTACCATGGACACCCAGGCCGTATCGTAGACGGAAAGAGTCATGGAGCTGGACCCCTGGTAGGGTGTTTCGAGTGATTCCGCCAGAGAGGCGATAATCCTTGCGGCTCGGACGTCCATGCCGGCGGCAGCGCAATCTGAGACCTGGACGGTTTGCGACTTGTGGAGGCTTAGGTGGTAGTCGTCAATTGCGATGATGACAATGAGAATTATCTTGTCTGTTTGGATCTTACCACCCCCGGCAAGAAGTGGGGGCTGCTTTGCTTGTCATATATGCAGCAGAGTCTCTCATCGCCAACACCTGCTATTTGCCGAGCCCTGTCTAACGAATTGGTTGCCAGTTTGGGATGAAGACGCAGATAGTAGAGCGGAGGTACCAATCAACAATCCAGGCCCCCTCCCCCTTGTCGCACGCTCTCCTTTTTTTCCGTTCATTTGCTGGAGTCAATCATTCTTCCAAAATCACTCTGGGAGGCTCGGTTGACCTGACCCATACCATACCGACAGACTCGGTTTTGAAATGTCATTACCATGTGGGTCTCGTTGGTAATTATTAGTACAGTGGGGGGACGGTAAACATCTCCTCGAACAAGCAAACAAAACCAACCAGGTAGTAAGGTCTTACCAAGCACGTCTTTCAACGAGCAAACAAATAAACAAGGTAGTGACACCTTATCAGATACTTTATCAAACAAGCAAGCAAGAATCCAAGCAAGAAGCAAGACAATAATGCCTTACCAAGCCATTCCTCCAAACAAGTGCCCAAGTTGAATACACTGTTTTTTTTTTATTCTTTTGATTCAAAGAAATCTATATAATATATATTCAACATGGTCAATCATACTACTTTCTTTCTAGCGCTGATAATCCAAACACTTGATATGGTATATATGGTGTATAGGAATTTTGGTGGGAAACACATCTTTCCGGATGACGGGTAATTTGTAGCTGTCGCGCGGGCTAGTAAGACCTCACTGTCTTATGTGTTTGAACTGCGTAAGAGATGTCTGAATCTATAGAAAAAAAAAAAGTCAGTAATGTGTTGTTTCTCCGTATACATGAATCAAAAGTTACGTTGTACTTGAGAGGACTTGGAATAACCTGGTTACAAGTTTTTGATAGAAAAAGTAGGAAACAGGGGTGGAAAAGCGGTGGCGGGCGGTTTCTGGCAGCCGTGTGTGTGCCAGGGCCACAAGGGTGACAAGGCATACTACTCGTAGTACTCCAGAGTGGATCTTTGTTTGACTACACAGTACGTACTCCGGAGTATGCACCCACTTCCCTAAGAAGTTAAGCACAAGTGGAACCGATCATCCTCGGAGCTCGGGGAGACTGTTCCCTCCCTTTTTCGCCCCCAGCCAGTCTTACGCTTGACGTGGGGCGAGGCGAGGGCTCAGCTGCAGGGGTATCAGTGCTTAGTTAGTGCCCTTAGTGCTTATTGCTCCTAGTAATTGAAACCATCCACATTTCCCCAATCGGGGAAAGTGACAGGGCTGTAGTAGTTGTAGGGAACGAAAGAGAGGGGTAAACTTCAACTAATCATCCGTCGTTGAACTTTGGGTGAATCCAGCAACCTTGGATGCACGTATGGGCGCACCTTTTCCCATTCCTCCCCCCCCCCCTTGGAGGGTAAGATTTCCTCTCGAGATTTAAAAAGTCGACAGACGACAGACACCACAGAAATCCGAAGAAGAATCGAAAGAGAAGTAAAACCTTAGGCTGATTGCCACTACTTTGCCCTCACCAGCCTCAAGATCAAAAAAATATTTAGAATCTCCTTTTACACCCCCACTCACCCATCATGGCGGCCACTGCCTTCGACCAGCTACGATCGCTCTTCCCCGAAAACACGACCGATAAGGTGGTGACTCATATCGACAACAACAGCGACAAGTACCAAGCTGCAGTTTCCCGTCCCTGGTCGCAGACTTGCTGGATCCCCGCGGCAGGGTACATCTACCTGAGCTCCGTTCAGGAACTGATCGAGGCGCTGGCCATTGTGCGGAAGACCGGCACCAAGTTTGCCATCCGCACCACCGGCCACAACCCCAACGCCGGTTTCAGCAGTGCCGGCGAGACGGCCGTCGTGCTGGACATCGGCCAACTCAAATCCAAAGATCTAGTGACGACCGATGAAGCTGGAACCGTCGCCCAGTTCGGTGCCGGAAATACCTGGGGCGAGGTCTATGCTTGGCTGGAGGAGCGGGGGTTATCTGCCATTGGGGGGAGGGATCCGCAGGTGGGCTTGGGAGGCTTTCTCTTGGGGGGTGGTATGGGGGCTTTGCCTAATCTGTATGGGCTTGGTGCAGATGGGGTAAGGAACTTTGAGGTGAGTCGGCCAAGATTGTGTTCAAAATGCCAGAAATTCACGCTGCCGGCTAATAGGTCCTGCTCGCCGACGGCCGTCTCGTCAACGCCAACGCGAACGAGAACTCCGATCTCTACCGCGCCCTGAAGGGCGGTGGCTCGAATTTTGGTATGTGTCTTGCCAGCATGCCATGCTCTCTGGGGATTTGAGTTGGGGAGTTAACCGCTGAACACAGGCATCGTGACCCGGTTCGATCTCGCAACCCACCCTCTGGTCAATGTTCAATACACGATCAACCTCTACAACCCCGAAGATCATGTGGCAATCAATCAGGCTACCGTGGCAGTCCAACAGGCCATGGAGGAGGATCCCAAGATTGGACTGTTCACCAACTTCAACAATGGCTTTGTCGCGGTGGGCTTGCTCTACGGAGACCACCCGGCCGAAGCCCCCAAGGCCTTCGAGCCATTCCACAACCTGAAAAGCCTGGTGACGACGGCGCTGCCTCTCACGAATGGCACGCTCCTGTCGCTCGCCCAGGCTATGGGTCACCCCCAAACAGCCCAGAAGTGAGTATCAGTGGCTGGAAACACACCCCTTTTCATTCACTGACGTCGTTGCACATCTACATAGGCGACGCATCTGCACAGTAACCACCCAGGTTTCGCACGAGCTCTACGAAGAAGTGTTCGAGGCCTGGGGAGAGGTCAGCAAGACCCTCCCAGCGGGCGCCGTTCTACATTATACCATTCAGCCATTTGGTAAGGCAGGTGTCCAAGTTGGCAAAGATCGCGGAGAGAACATCATGGGCCATGAAGATGTTCCACAGTGCTGTACGGGTTCCTTCCACTCCCTTTCTTACACAAATGCTTGTCATATCTGAGCATGTGAGCTAATGTGATTTGGTGCAATCCTTATAGGGTGGGTCTTCACCTGTGAGTGGCCTAAGGACGGTAGTGATGATGCCGCGGCGCAGAACGCGATCGAAACCATGTCGGAAACGGTGCAGTCCCTGGCCAAGTCTCGGGGAATCCTTCTAAACTTCAAGTGTATGAGTTTTGCTACCGCCACGCAGAAGGTTCTGGGCAGCTACGGCGCCGAGAATGTCAAGCGGATCCAGGAAGTGGCGGCGAAATATGACCCCGAAGGCGTCTTTCAGAAGCTGCAAAATGGCGGCTTCCTTTTGCGCGACAACGTCTAGTTTCTTGTCCCGCATGTGAGCGAAAATCAGGAGGAGGCGAAGTCCTAATGGTGTCGGATAGCAAAGTCGATTTCTTTTTTTTTTCTATTTTTCCTCGGCGTGCAAGTCTAATAGTAAATGTTAGTCGGCACTAACCCATCCACCAATTTAGTTAGTAAAATAACTATTGAGCTGAATGCCAGCTACTCTGCACCAATTTTGTCATATCTAGCCACTCTGTAAGCATGCAGAGGTATTTCTAGTAACGTATTAATCGCCTGGAGACGGGCTCGAGCATAAGCCCTGGGCTACATTGGCAGGGTGTTTGTCATTCCAACACGAATGAGAAGAGGCATAGCCTTGCAGATCTCGGCTAAAGGGGAATCTGCTGTCTAACTGGGGTCCAGGGGGACTTATGGGGCCGTGAGATTTTAGGTAGATGTTGAGTTGAGTTTTGGGGGCCACGGCAAGGGTCAAGCAGGCCTATTATCGTCCCCTCTCACACTTCACCTTCATCTAACCTATGCGTGTGGCCTCCTTCTCTGTTGGCGGTGCAGAACAAGCCAAGGTCTTCACCTTTGGTCCGTCAATCGAACTTCTATATTGCTTCCTATACCTATCACTTCCCCGCCCTCTGATCGTCAAAAGTCCTTGCTTAGTTGTCCATAATCCTTGACAGTGAACACCGGGAGTATGTCGACCAAAGGTACCTTGTCAACCGACGCCTATGTGGCCGCTGGGACGCCTATGATTGTCCTGTGTGCGGGCTTTGTGGCTCTTCGATGCTGGATGAGTTGCCGAGTACACAAGAAACTGCTCATTGCAGACTGTATGGATCTTCCAAAGAGCAAGAAAAGACCGCATGACTTTGCTGACTTGTCTCCTTCTCTGCCCGCTCATAGATCTCTCCATCCTCGGATTGGCATTCGTGACGATCGCTTTCGCTATGAACGATATCATCATCCAGCGTGAGTTTTGGGCTTCTTTTCCACAAAGAACAACAAGGAACCAGGACTGACGGACACCACCTCCCCTCGAGAGGGGGATACTTGTGGGGATTGCGCAGGATTCATGGACCCAACCAACTCCCTCAACTGGCTCAACCGCATGGCCGTGGTCATCACGGTGCTCATCGCCTTTGAGCTCTGGACGACCAAGGTGCCGATCCTCCTGGTGTATGTGACGCTCTTCGGCATCCAGAAGTGGCTGCGCTGGACCTGCTACGCCTGCGTGGCCATCACGGGGATCGCGTACATCTGCGTCATGGCGCCCACGTTCATGCGCTGCGATCCCGGCACCGCCGAAGCGACGCTGATGGATCTGGCCGTGTGCACGACGGGCACCACGCTGACGGGCGTGCTCTCCGGGTTCATCGCGCTGGCCGAGGACGTGCTCATCTTCTGCTTGCCTATTCCCGTTGTGCGGAACCTGCATCTGCCCCGGGGCAAGAAGCTGGCGGTCGGGGCAGTGTTCTTTTCGGGAATTCTGTACGTGGGGCCTTTTTCTCTACACCCAAAAAAAAAAAAAAAACGCAATCAAGTTGAAAAAAAGACATTTCGATTGGCTGACTGCGAGATTTCTGTTGGGCAAGTGGTATCGTCGCCTCCATCGTATCGTTGTACTTCAAATGGCGAGCCTATACGGGGGCGGTGTCGGATACGCTGGCGACTATGCTTTGCGCGTAAGTTCAAAAACTCTTTTACTTTTGGATTGTCCCCTGCCCGTCGCTCTTTCATCCTCCTTCTCTGCATTGATGATTAAGATTCTCGTTTGAAGAGTGATCGAAGGGACAACCGCCATCATGATCGGCTGCGCCCCCTCGATAAAGCAGTTCTGGAGCACGACGGTGGTCACCTCCTTGTCCGCGTCGGGCCCGACACGAGACACCAACGCTGAGTATACGTCCTCGACGTACAATTATACCTCTTCTTCCTCCTCCTCGTCGCCGCATCGTTCGCGAGACCTCCTGCAGTACAAGAAGATGGGCGTCTCCGAGGTGGATATGGCGCTATTACAGCCAAAATGAAGATCGGGTGGTAGTTCCCGGTGAGATCCGCTGTTATCTTTTTTTTTTTTTTTTTTTTTTTTTTTTGTTTTTCTAGAGCGGTGTTCGATTGGGGTTTCAGTGGGGGAAAGAGGCTGAATACTGTGTGAACGATATGCTACTTTTCTTAACGGAGGGGGTGATATTTGGTACCTGGATAGATTAATATATCCACTAACTAACTATGGAGTGGTATGGCCTTGACTGCATCCAATAACCAGTCTTGATATAGTGAGAAGCGGAGTATACAGCCGATCGATGATATTATGATTTAGGAAGGTGAGCCGGGATTCAGATTTAGACTTGATCGAGTCCCATGAGAGGATCAAGAGAGTCTTGATGGATGACTACCGACCGTAGCCCGGTTGGTTTCTTTTTTTTTTTTTTTTTTCTTTTTCTTTTTCTCTTTCCCCACCTCCGCTGTAGTTTTCGATTAGCGTGGGGTCCGAAATATGGAGAAAGAGAGGAGGGAAGAAGGAAGCGCGGTCCGCCCCGCCAGCCTCCAACCATTGCCGCTGTGCCGCACGGTCTGTTCTTTCTCAATTCGAATTGGAGTTTACCATACAGTACATGCCATACATACAGTTTCATACCGAAAACGCGTATAATACCAATACGGATCTCAGCACCACCATCACCCCCCCCCCATTCTATATACGTACAGTAGAACAGGTTAGGGCTTGCTGCTGCTGCTGCTGGTCAAAGCATATGAAGTCGAGAAGAGACAATGGACGTCTCCCACGTCCTACGTGTAAAGGGGCATTTAAACCCACCCCCTGTCCCTCCTTCCCATGCTGTTCCGTTCTCACCCATTCCTGCACTCAGATGCAATCATGAGCGTGATAGATGGCCTCTTCTCCTTCTTGCTCGCGCCGAAAGACCTCCTCCAGTCCCTCCTCCGCGACCATGAGATCCCTACCGGCAGCCCCCTCCTACGACCCACGGTCGCAGGTGGCATCTTATTTCTCATCCTCTTCTTCCTCTTGAGTCCCTCCTTCTCCGGCCGCAAACTCCCACCCAATGCACCCGTCTTCGGCTATCAGTCCTCCCTCGAGCCGACATTTCTTCTTCAGAGTCGGTTCATCCTGGGGGCGCGCGACATCATCCACCATGCGTACGCCACGGTAAGAGCAGTCATGATACCTCCTCCCCCACCTCCCCGGTCTTGTCCTATTAAGGGCGCTTGTTCTCTTCTCACGTCCACATTGCAATGAAAACAGATGAAAGGCAAAGCATTCGTTCTCCGACGGTGGGACGTGGAATTCCTGGTTCTCCCGATGCGGTATCTCGAGGAGATTCGACTGATTCCTCCCTCCAAGCTTAGTAGCAAGGGGGCTCAGACGGGGGTGAGTCCAACCCTCTTTATTACCTAGTGGGCTTGATATCAGCAAGGACATAAAAAAGAATCTGACGAACTGCTAACAACAAAAAGAACCTTGCCCCCGAATACACCTCGATGCAATTCCTCTACCATTCCAACCTCCACCTCGACGTGCTCAAGAAGAAGCTCACACCCGAGCTGTATACCTACGTGGACAAGGCCAAAGAAGAGCTGGTGTATGGGTGGGATCAGGATCTACCGCACACTGATGGTCAGTATTCAAGCCTGTATATCCATGTAGATATATATATCCAGCAATACCCGCATCATTCTACATGCGTGCGCGTGCGTGTGTATGTCACAAGGGCTAATCCTGGCGAGATTTTTCAAAAGAGATATAGAATGGACGCCCGTCCTCATCGAGCACCACCTCCGCATGCTCGTCGCCCGCATGACAGCCAAGGTCTTCATGGGGCGGCCGACGTGCCGCGACCCGGACTGGCTGCGCATCTCGATCGACTTCTCCGTGGACCTGTTCACCACGGCCTTCACCATCAAGATGTTCCCGCCCTGGCTGTACGGGGTCGTCGCGCGGCTGGTGCCCGCCCGCTACCGCACCTTCCGGCAGCTGAAGACCGGCCGCCGCATCGTGGGCGAGCTCACGGAGCGGCACCGGCGGGCCCAGGAGGCACGCCGGCGCGGGGAGGCTGTCGAGGAGGAAGACACGCTGCTGCACTGGATGCTGGACCACGGGACCCCGAGTGAGGTCGACGTGCACGAGATGGGCGCCCGCCAATGCGTCCTGACCCTGGCCAGCATCCATACCACCGCTTCCAACGTGTCCAACATGCTGTTCGACCTCTGCACGTACCCGGAATGGTTTGCGGAGCTGCGGGGCGAGGTCCTTACCGTCGCGGAGGAGTTGGGCGGCCCCCCCGGTCAGGAGGATCCCCCCGTCAGTGCGAAGGAGTGGTGTACGCGATTGGACAAGCTGGACAGCTTTTTTGTGGAAAGTCAGAGGCACAATCCGGTTCTTCTCCGTGAGCTTTTCTATTTCTTTTTTTTTTGCGCCCCATTGGCCCAGTACGAAGCTAACCTAGTATGACCTAAAAAAAAGTCAACCCCCAAAGACTCGCCTACCAAGACATCACCCTGAAAGACGGCACCTTCATCCCCAAGGGATCCCGACTCGCCTTCGCCAACTACGAGCACTCGATGGACGAGGCCGTCTACCCGGACCCTCGGGCTTTCGATCCCATGCGCAGCTACCGGAAACGCATGTCTCACCCCGACCAGCGCGACCGGCATAAAGCCGGCATGACCCACCCGGATAACCTGGCCTTCGGGTACGGCAACCAGGCCTGCGCCGGCCGCCAGTTCGCCGTCGCAGAGATCAAGCTGATCGTGGCGCGGCTGCTGTACGACTTCGAGTTCGACTTCCCCGCCGACCGGAAGACCAGGGGGCGGCCGAAGACCATGCATATCAATGAAAATTGCTTTACGGATCAGGGAGTGAAGTTGTTGATGAGAAGGAGGAAGAGGGGGAGGAATGAAACGGAGACCGGTATAGAGGGAGTGTAAGTGGATGGATGCCAAGGGAGAGAGCTTAGGGTTAGGAAGAGGCGTCGGGCGGGATTCCCAGACCTGGTCCTAGAATGTCAACGTATGGGGTCAAGAAACATTCTTGAGTTGACATGGTGCCGTACCATTGGATATTCACATGTCTCCTCTCGCATGCGATACTAACTTGTCTTCTCTGAACCCCCAACTGGTTGATGGTGAAGTATGTCTCAGATTGGTGACGCACTGCTTGCCTCGGGAATCGAGAGTATCTCTATACATTAGTTCTCTCGATTTGAGATCCTCGAACTGCTAAGGTTGATGGCGAAAGCACCGTAGTAGCCTGAATTAGTTTTCATTTGTTTTACTTGGTTAAGCGAAACTAAGCCTATTGGTCTCTATCCAGGGTCCTTTAGTGGCCCATGCCGGAGGAACAGGCCCTGATCGAGGGAATCGGAGACCCGGATCTGCCGGCGATCTGTCTTTCCGGGAGAGACTGTTTCTTTTTATATCTTTCTTTCTTTCTTCCTTTCCTTGATTTTCTATCTGGGATGTCCCTTGATAGAAATCTAGCTTTCACCTGTCCAGCTGAGTAAAGCTGTCTTCTGAACAACCTCGCCGTTCAACGGGCATATTAGTTCGGAAGGAATGTAAGTAGTATAACAGTTATGTCGACCCTTTTCTCGCCTGTACTACAGGTATCGAATCTCTGCGTGTTCAGCCTGATTGACTGTGTAAGCAGGCAAAGATTGGCGGGAAAGTTTCCTGGAACGCCTCGCGGGCCGAGGTCAAGATGCTTGATTCCTGCTAAATTGAGGCCGTCGGCGTCAATCTAACAACTTTGGTAGGCACGGGCGGTGGGCGACCCAGCATGGGGCGGTCTCGGGGGGTCGCCGACAGTGGTAGGAGATCAAACTAATCTGTGCTTTATTCGATGTATGCAGCCCATTGTATCTAGCTTTCCCTGTGGCGAGAGGACCGAAATCCACTCCCAAGGTTGGATCCGGGCGGACTCAGGTCAGGCCGAGTCCAGGTCGGAGGATATTCACAACCAAAAAAAAAAGGGATGAAGATAGAAGAAAAGAGATCGAGCCTGGAGATCATCCCGAAGCCACTACATGATAGGGCTACTATCATCAAATCAAAATCATCCATCTGTTTAAATTCTAGATTGATTTAATCACATTTCTTCCCTCTTTCTTTCTCTATATAGAAAAAGATATTCAAAATCTATGCGAACTCTTCCTATCCCTGCCGTGTCGAATTCTTTTCAGATGCCTAAAACACGGGTTTATGGTAGACCTACACGCCTACAATCCCCACATATTTGTCGAAATCCTTCCGGCTGAATCTCTAAATATTCCCCGAGTCTAGTACCTAAACGGCCTGCAATACTGTTAGTCAGTTTTTTTAATTGGAAATCTTACAGAACGTGCTAGGTATGGTGCTCGCTTCTCACCGCATCAAAGTCCATGTTATCGGGCCGGTAGAAAGGATAGTCGCGCGACCACGTGTTGACGTAACCCTCCTTATAGTACATCTTGCCGTAGGGGTTGAACCGGTAAACATATTCAAAGGGGTTGCCCCCGTCCGTGTAGAACCAATACAGTTTCCGGTCGGAGAGCATCATGATCCCCCATTTGCCCAGGTTGGGGGTGTCGTACACGGGCGTGATCTCCCAGCGCATGTTTTCTAGGGAGAAGTTGCAGGGTTAGTTTCGTCGGATTCGTGAAGGGGAGGGGGAGAGAGAGGGGGAGGTGTGATATTAGAGTAGGAAATAAGGCAAGCTGCTGGTGAATAAAGAGAGTAGTTGGTATTATTTAGCCGGATTGAATTCAAGGCACGTTGCAGAGGGGTAGATCCCTACGTATCCTTGGCTAATCATTGTGAAATGACAGCTTGATAATATCGTTGATATGCTCTTAACACGCGGGCAAGCATTGCCGTGTGGCTGCATGCATGGCTAGTTATGTACGCTGTCTGGGGGTTGATGATTCACTATAAATCAGAAGCCATAGATGGTGAGGATGTATTTGATATCTCCCACCCGCCCTCGCCGGACTTTGCCAAATACTTCATCAACTCTGTGAAGTTCCACTGCGGGCAGCTATTCTATCTCTTCGAGGAGGACCATTTCATGCAGCAGCTGAAGGTGCATCAGCGGAGTCCCGCAGAGCAAGCCTCGGCATCACTGTTATGGTTCGCACACTACCTGCTAATTCTCGCCTTTAGAAAAAGCTTTGTGGTTCAGAGCGTCAGGTTGCAGAGTTCGCCAGGGGCAGAGCACTTCGTCCAAGCGACGCAGTGTATGCCGGACTTGAATTTCTTCGACGGGGATCCAATCGAGATGGCGCAAGTCCTATGTTGCGCAGCACTCTATCTTCAGTGCGTGCTGACCCGCCCGCGTCTGTCGCTATATCTTAGCTCCCCTTGCTAACTCCTTGCTGCTAACTGTCTACGGCAGCGAAGGGGAAATTAGATAGCTGTTACCTGAGCGCCACCCAGTCCGTTCTCCGCGAGATCGCCAGAGTCACCAAGCAGCTGAATCGGTCGTTCGATTTGTACGCGAACGGCGAAATGGGCGGCATTTGCGTCTTCTAGAGCATCAGGTAGGGCGCTCATACTCCCTGCGTCGTTTTTTTTTTTCCTATCACAGTTATTGCGATAACTATGTCTTCTCGATTTCCGGTTTTCTTTTCGTCCTAGGGATAAAAGGCTTTCATGAGAACAGTGCATAATCCTCACCACAAGGCCCCTCCTCTACATCTTCCTTCAATCCAAACTCGGCCACTCTGCCCCCTCTCTCCTGCATATTTGCCTGGAATCTGCTCAACAGATTCTCAGAATGCTCTCCAGTCTCTTGGAGCAGGGACTCTTAGGTACGTATGTATACCTTGCATCTCGCTAGTAACCATGGACCACTCGCTGACTCTCGACCACGAAAGAAACATCCCTCCCCTTCGACAAGGACGCCACCTCCCTCCCCACGATGCCCCTCATCATGGCCGCGGCCATCGACCCCTCGCTTCTGTCAGACCACACCCCGTGGTCGCAGCGCGCCTACGCCATCTTGGACGAGATGCACCGGCAGGGAAATCTGGCGGCAAAGCTTGTCGGGGCGGAGCTGAAGCAGCTCGACACCGAATCAGGCCATCTGGTGAAGGGCGGTCAATTGGCTCTAGCTATACAGGGGACTGGCATGTGTTCGCTGTGGACAGCGCATGAGGGGGATCCGATGGTGAATGCAGGCAGCGGGGATAGATGGTGAAACCTTAGCCCTAGTCCCGAGTATAACTTGATGGTTGAATGACTCGGCGGAATTGGCCGATACGCCACCTGCGCGGTGACGTCCAGACCCACGGGAAGCGGGGGGTTCGACGCTGCTCTTGTAGGAGCAGCAGATTGTCGGCGCAACCAGGTGAGCTCGACCTCGCGATACTCGTCTATCTCACCCCACAAAAGCCACTCACCGTCACCAGCGCCAAATATGACTGTCACCACGAATTGAGTTCTACATTGGAACTAAGCTTGCCTTCTCATACCCTACTGCCGATACATATCACCAACTGGGCGCGCATCTATCTACTACTTGATTATACCGAGTATACTGCAACAATTCCATCCACAAACTATTTCTCGTAAGCAAACTCCATTTCGCATGATTAGTTACTTAAAAGCTGCACGATCTCCTTCTGTCCCCGCGAAACCGCAAACCGCGAGGCCGTCCAACTCTTATTCCCAGAGACCATGGCGGTATCCGCGCCGGCGTCCAGCAAGAGTCGCACAATGTCCGCGTGGCCGCCTTCGGCCGCTGCCGCCAGCGCCGTGTAGCCATTGTACTGGGCGCCGGGGGCGTTCACATCCGCCCCAGCCGCCAACAGTCGACGGACGGCGGTCCGGTGACCGTTCAAGGCCGCGCCCTGGAGCGCCGTGAAGCCATGATATCTCGAGGCGGATGCATTCACGTCTGCACCGGCATGGAGCAGGAAGTCCACCATCTCGTCATAGCCGCCCAGCGACGCGGCCTGCAGCGCGGTTCGGCCCCGGTTGCTGGCCGGGAGGGCGTTAATCTCCGCGACGGGCTGCTGGTTGATCTGCTGTAGCAGCCATTGTAAAATCTCGAGATGGCCGCCCTCTGCTGCGGCCTGCACGGCGGTGCGTCCCATGTATTTGTGCGGGCGGCGGCCGATGTCCGCGCCTGCGGCAACGACCAGATGGCGGACGATGGGGAAGTGGCCGGCGCCTGCGGCTAGGGCGAGCGCGGTGCGGCCGCCGTTGTTGCCCCCGGGTGCATCCACTTCCGACCCTGCGGCTAAGAGCGTCTCGATCACGTCGAGATGTCCGTTGGCTGAGGCCGCCTGGAGTGCGGTTTGGCCGTAGTAGCCGCGGGCGGGCTCGTTGGGGTTGCTGGAGAGCTGCCTCAGGAGAAGCTTCACATGGGGGAGATTGCCTTGTGCGGCGGCTAGCTGGAGGGGCGTCCAGATGCTCTCCTCGTCTGGTTCTTCTTTCAGGGAAGGTGTTCTTTCGTGCATTGGACTTTGAACTGGTGAAAGACTCATTGAGCGTCAGGACACGTCTCTGTTGCCAGCATTTGCTGAGCAACCACATCGTTGCGAGCTCAGACTGGGCTTTACATCAACTAGTGTTATCTAGTGCTTACACGGAACTCACGGCACCACATCTCTTGGCACAATTAAACAAGCACTTCGACATTCTTATGCGAGACAAGGACAGGTACGGTACGACAGGGCCGCGCACGGGTTCTACCCCAGTATATCTATTCTCGATTGTTTTGAGTCACTTGGGCCAGCATTGGCTGACAGGAATTGATCAGTCTACCATTTCTGGACTGGAGAATTGTCTAGAGTGAGCATTTGAGCAAATTACCTATCCAACTTCTTTACTGCCTCTCGGGTTTATCGCCCTCTGATTGTCCGAGTGTGTCAGTCAATGTAGACAGTCACTTCCCGCGCCTGGCTGCTTACATGTAATCAATAATCATACACACAACCTGCAGTGCCATCAGCATCCTTCTACAACCCTACAAGCCACGTCCTGTGAAGAATCGCCAGTGATGACTACCCTGTTGGAAAAGGCAGTGTTCCACATACTCTTCAGAGACAAGAAGAAGATCGCACACTTCCTTCGTACCTCCACACGGGGTCAATCAATCAATTTACCAATCGATCAAACGATCGTTGCTGACTATATACAATTAGAGTCGCTTTTATCCGAGCTGCACATCAACCTCGTTCCGGAAGTAGTCACTTCCATCCCACCAGACTCCAAATTTGCCGCGTCTAGTATCCAAGACTCGACCCATGAGCAGCCGCTTCATAAGTGCTACCTAGCCGCGCGAGAGCGCAGCAGAGACTGATGCAATCCTTTCTAACTGTCTCAGACTGGTCGAGGAAGAGTTTTGAAGACCATTTCGCCCGTACCCCTCCAGACGCAGTCATCCCCGACACGGCGATCGACGTCCTCTGGTCCTGCTTCTGCTTCTACGCCTACCATCCATTGCCCATCTCGGAGGCGGACGACCGCAAGGTGGAGCTGCCCGCCTTCGAGCGTGGGCTACTCCTGCTGTCGCGGCAGGGCACCCGGCTCCTTGGGGACGGTACGCGATGACGACGACCGAGAGTGTCATCACGGCTTCCTAGAGGGACCCAGTGCGGACCAGGAGGAGTTAGCGAGGGTCCTGGTCCGATCGGTCAGTCATGACCAGAACGAGTGTCTGGCCCCCGAGATGGTGCTCCTGGCTTTGGGACATTCTGGTATGTTTTCCTTTCCGCTCTGCGGATCCCAGCGCTGATACCTGCGGGGATTGGTGGTTGCATTCTTCCGTGACCTTACCTTGGCCACGCCTACCACCACCGCAAAAGAAAACGACGACAAGGCGCCCCCCCCCCCCCCCCCCCCCCCCCCCCCCCCCCCCCCCCCCCCCCCCCCCCCCCCCCCCCCCCCCCCC
>WOUI01000520.1:0-20201 GCA_012184565.1 Aspergillus floridensis | reverse complement strand
AAAATAGTAAAAAATAAATTCAAAAATAGTAAATATATATAGATTTTAGTTTAACTAGTGAAGTAATTAAAGCAGTACTTAATAAATATAATAATCTATAGATAAAAAATAAAATATAGAAATTAAAAATATAAAAAATTATAGCAACCGGTAGAACTATAAATATAGAATATAAAAAATAAAAATACAACTATAGAATATCTAAAAAATATAGATATTAATAAAAATAAAAAATAAATATAAAAGTAATAAAAATAGTATATTGTTTAGAAATATACTAAAGATATATCTAGACTGTAGGATCTACTACTATATATTATAGTTAAAGTTTAATATAATTAATTAATATAATCTTAATTATTAGAGATAATAAAAATATAAGAATTAACTATTCCGAAGTTCTACTACTCGGACCATGTGGGAGGCAGCCATACAAACGGACGGCAGAATATTGCCATACCCGAACGAACGGTGATATTATTATTTTAGAAGAAGTAGGCTCCGGTATTAATTTTTTTTTAAAATAATAAAAATTAGTATATATTAACAATTTCAATATGTTTACGTCTTTAGAAATTCAATATGTAGCTTAATAAAAAAGGCGGTGTAGAATAAGAGATATACTGTTTATGGAATTTAAATTCCTGTACCTTTTCTACTGTACTAACAAAATCAACGGAGTCAACCACAGTAGGGATAAATAGTCCTATTATTATATAAGTAGAGAAAGTGGGATTTGCAAATCGGCATAAGTAGCTTTCTGTTTGGCAGGGAGTCACCTGCACCAGGCTCAAAGCAACAGGCAGCAGCTTCCCGAGGAGCCAAGACCAATTTGGAAGGCTCCACTAAGTGAGTAAGTGGGGCTGGCTGAACACGTTTTTGGGCGTTATGGACGCGGCACGCGTCTTCTGTTTCATGGCCATTTCCCTTGTCAGTGACTATCCCCAAGCAAATCACTAAACCAGCAAAACCTAAATGCACCATAAGACATTTTGGACGTCATTCAATATCCCATTGTTAGAAGCCACTCACTCTCTTGATTGCGGCCATTAACATACCTAACATCTAGACACTAGTTCCCAGGCACTTGGAGCAGGCTGTCTAACCATGGCTTTGGATCCAGAATCGCAGGTCTCGATCGGAGCCCTTAGGTAGGTCGTCAGTCCAAGTCTCGCCATCAGTCACTGATCTGGTATAATAAAGCGCTATTTTTGATGAGACCAAGCCCCAGATACAGGAACCTATTGTTCAATGTGTCCAGATTAAGCCATTGCCGCCACAACAGAACAACCAAGAACGTTACAGGGCTGTCTTCAGCGACATTTCGAATTATGTCCAAACTATGCTCGCTACTCGTCAGTTAGGATCCTTGTTGCTTTTTGCCAGACATCCTCCCCCCCCCACCAATATAACGACACTAACTGCCGTGTCATGTAGAATTGAATCACAAGGTGACAAGTGGCCTGCTTCGCAAAGGATGCTTTGTCAAGTTGAAGTCATTCCAGGCAAATGCTGTGAAAGGAAAAAAGTTGTTACAATCACAGTGTCTGAGCGTCCACGACTAACGTTTCCCACAGGATTCTCATCATCCTTGACCTGGATGTTCTCCAAGACTTAGGTGAAAGCGAGAAACTCGGAGAACCCCGACCATTAGAGAGCAAGGTCGAAGAAGAAGAAAAGCCCCAACCAACAACCATATCGAGTAATGGGTTTTACGGCTCTAAGCCCCAACTTGCACCAGCGCCGTCTAATCCCCGAACGCAAACAACTCGGACAGGTCTTCCTTCAGCAGCTCACACTACTATCTATCCAATCGAGGCCATTTCCCCGTACTCGCACAAATGGACGATCAAGGCTCGCTGTACAAGCAAATCGACCATCAAAACGTGGCACAACAGAAATACGGAAGGCAAATTATTCAGCGTGAACTTGTTGGATGACAGCGGCGAAATTCGCGCAACAGGATTCAATGATCAGTGTGACATGCTTTATGATGTCTTCCAGGAGGGCAGTGTCTATTATATTTCGAACTGTCGTGTCCAGATCGCTAAGAAGCAATTCACAAATCTGAATAACGACTACGAACTTACCTTTGAAAGAGACACCATTGTTGAAAAGGTACGTCAGCCCCCGCGTCCCCATGATGATAATTCTCTGATAATTTCCCCAGGCGGAAGACCAGAGCGATGTGCCCCAAGTCCGGTTCAATTTCACTACAATTGGCGATCTTCAGTCAGTGGAAAAGGACACTACGATTGATGTTATCGGCGTGCTGAAAGAGGCTGGCGAAGTCTCTCAAATCGTCTCGAAGACCACAAGCAAACCGTATAACAAGCGTGAATTGACATTGGTTGATAATACTGGGTATTCAGTGCGTTTGACTGTCTGGGGCAATACGGCACTGCATTTTAACACCTTACCCGAGTCAGTGATGGCATTCAAGGGTGTCAAGGTTTCCGACTTTGGAGGGCGAAGTCTAAGTCTGCTGAGTTCAGGTTCAATAACAGTAGACCCTGATATCGAAGAAGCTCACAAGCTTAAGGGCTGGTATGATGCGCAGGGAAGGGATGGCGTTTTCACGTCGCATGCCTCAATGTCGGGTACAGCGACGTCCGCCGCAAGGCCCGATCACTTCAAGACCATAGCTCAAGTTCGGGAAGAGCAACTTGGAATGTCCGACGAGGCAGTGTACTTTTCACTAAAGGCGACTGTCATCTACGTCAAGCAAGACAACATATGTTACCCCGCCTGCCTTTCAGAAGGCTGCAATAAAAAAGTGACGGAGCTTGATCCTGGACAATGGCGTTGCGAGCGGTGTGATAAGACACACCCGCGACCAGAATATCGCTACATAATGCTTGTCAATGTTAGCGACCATACTGGTCAACTTTGGTTGAGCTGCTTTGATGATGTGGGAAGACAGATGATGGGCACAACGGCAGACCAGTTGATGGAGCTGCGACAGGCAGACGAGAGAGCAGCTGGTGAACTGTTTCAAGATGCTAATTGCCGGATGTGGAATTTCCGATGCAGGGCTAAGATAGATCACTTTGGTGATCAACAGCGGTAAGTTTTATCCTTTCATTGATTAGCGCAATCGGTGACTGATTCTATATCTCCCCCGGGTTTCTAGAGTTCGATACCAGGTATCATCGGCCAGAGCAATCAACTACTCGGAGGAGGCTTCTCGCCTGGCAGAACAAATTGACTCGTATAATTTGTCTTGAAGACATTCATTATGCGCACCAATGCACTACTCTGATTTCCGTTTAGTAAATCAGCCCGTTAATCACCTTGAATTTGCCATTGTGTTTTCACTCATCATGAGGATAACTGACGTGCCCGCGCCGGGCTTCACAATGCCAGCATCTGCATCCATCCTTATGTATATGTGATTGTTTCCTATTGCAACATCAACCCCATCCCCTGCGCATCAGTAGAGTAACAACTGCACGTAACGATGAGTACTTCTAAATCTATTACGTCATTATGACTAATACGTTATTGTGGATGACAAATGCGTGACGTGACGGTATTGATAACTAACACCTGACTGAGCAGTTCCTAACCAGGTCGAATAAGTATCCAGTCCAATCTCCTTCTGGGATATTCAATCGCAATTATTTGCTATCAAGTACTTGACTACGTATCAGTACCACTATGCGAGCAGTCGGTAAGGACCCCTGAGAATTCATATTTTGGTCCGGATTGAATCTGATCGATCATAAATAGGCGTTCGCGGCGGGAAAGGCAATGCCGATGCCCTTTTCATCGAAGAGATCCCCACTCCGAAGCTGAAAGGTGGCGATGCCTTGATCAAAATCAGAGCCTTCGGTTTGAACCGAATGGATCTATTGCAGCGCGAGGGCAAATACCCCGTTCCGCCGCAGGCCCCAAGCACCATGGGAGTAGAATTCTCCGGTGTAATCGAGGAAGTCGGAGGAGCCGATTGCAACGGCTTTCGGATAGGTGATGAGGTTTTCGGCTTGGCGTATGGTGGTAAGTGAGACTTGAGAATGATTTTTGACATAATTAATCAGTGTCTTGCAGGTGCATATGCTGAGTACATCGCTGTATCGACGAATATGTTGATACATAAACCTCTCGATATGACTTGGATAGAAGCAGCAGGAATACCAGAGGTAGATTAACGTGTCTCCCCGGATAATCACCCTTCGTCTAACATGCACATACCTACAGACATGGATCACGGCATGTCAAGCTCTTTATTTGATAGGTGGTCATACGCCAGGCAAATCCGTTCTCTGGCATGCTGGAGCATCTTCGGTGTCGATAGCTGGAATTCAGCTTGCTCGAAACAGTGGTGCATCGGAGGTTTATGTAACTGCTGGTTCTAAGGAGAAGCTCGACTTTTGCGTCGGTCAATTGGGTGCTACTGCTGGTTATAATTACAGGGACCAGAATTGGGACTCGGAGATCTTGAATGCGACAAAGGGCCGTGGTGTCGATGTTATTATCGATTTTGTCGGTGCGACACACTTCCAGGGCAATCTGAATGTAGCGGCAAAAGATGCTCACATTGTTCAGCTGGGACAAATGAGTGGCTCAATACTCCCTGGTAATGTTGACATTAGTGGCATTTTAATGAAGCGGTTAAGGTTCGAGGGCAGCACGCTACGGAGCAGAGACGAACAGTACCAAAAGAAATTGCGCGATCTCTTGGTTGATCAGGCATTACCAAGGTTCAAGGATGGAACTTTCAAAGTTTATGTGGAGAAGGTTTTTTCATTTGAGGATATTGCAGATGCTCACAGGCTACTTGAGAGCAACCAGACGAAAGGGAAGATCATCTGCACCTTTAACTAGTCATATTCATGATGGCCTGCCACAGAATCAGAAGCAGGCGCTACCAGGTGGCATGTGCAGCTAGCCAAGCTAACTAACTACAGAATGTTTTAGCTAAGCCGCCACAAGTGTACGAGTGAATGTCTCTCCGAGAGTCCGAGGTCTACCTGCTTATGTACTGTAGTACCGAACTTTAACTTAGACAATATTGTAGCCTCTAAGAGTCTACAGTACCTGAGTAATCCACGGTGTAGATGGTCCGCGCCAACTTGGAACCGTGAAGCTTTTCACATAAGCCGTTAATGTCAAGGGATCAGACCAATCAGTTCAAAGCCAAAAACTAGTATCCACTTTGCTTCATGGGGCACGTTTCTCCGACAAGTCAACCGGCAATCAGATTAAATGCCCCGGCAAAAAAAAGAGAAAAGAAATTTCCTGCACCATAAGCATAAAACAAACCATATTAGGTTTCTGAGTGCATGCGAGTTCTCGTTTCTCAGATATCATTTGTGTGAAACCCTGAATCATGGCTAAACGCGAGTATGAAGAGGAGCGAACGGAGCACAGACTAAAGAAGAAGTCGAGAAGAGAAAAGAATGCTTCGAAGGCTACAGAAAAATCCGAGGATATCGCAGGGCACGAATCGAAATACGTCCAGTCGCGCGCATTGAGCGATTTGCCAGAATCAGACATAGAGGGCTTTCTTACTGAGAACACAATCAAAGTGACCGACACCTTGAAAGATGCTGCAAATTTTCGGCCTATCATGTCCTTCTCACATCTTCCTCCCTGCGACGGCAAACTCTACGATCCCCTTGGTTCTTTCACCTCTCCGACTGCCATTCAATCAACAACCTGGCCCCTGCTATTCGCTGGTCGCGATGTGATTGGTATTGCTGAGACTGGTAGTGGTAAGACCCTCGCTTTCGGATTGCCATGCCTTAAGAAGTTACAAGATTCGAAGAGGAAATGCAATAAAAAGCCTTGTCAACCCATGGCGGTCATGATTTCACCAACTAGGGAGTTGGCTAAACAAATTCATGACCAGCTTGTGAAATTCGCGAAACCACTGGGTGTGGGAGTAACTTGCATCTTTGGCGGAGTTCCAAAGGATGAACAGCGCGAAGCTCTGAAGACTGCACCTATTGTTGTCGCAACCCCGGGTAGATTGAAGGATCTCCAAAATGACGGCTCGGTCGATCTCTCAAAGGTCAAGTACCTTGTTTTAGATGAAGCCGATCGTATGTTGGACAAGGGGTTTGAACAAGATATCAAGGACATCATTCATCCCATGTCAAAGTCAAAACGGCAAACTGTGATGTTCACAGCAACATGGCCTCCAGTTGTCAGAAATCTTGCTACCACATTCATGAAAACGCCTGTTACTGTTACCATCGGCGGAGATCCATCTGCCGACCCTCGCGCGAATACGAGAATCAAACAGGAGGTCGAGGTCATACAGCCACATGAGAAAGAGCCAAGGCTTGTACAGCTACTCAATCAAAGTCAAAGGGCCCCCAAACCCCCAAAAGTCCTGGTCTTTTGTCTGTACAAGAAGGAAGCTGTTCGTGTGGAGAGACTTCTACGGAATAAGGGTTTCAAGGTTGCAGGAATACATGGCGACCTCGGCCAGCAAGAGCGCTTCAAAAGCCTAGAGGCTTTTAAGAATGGCACTGCTACCGTCCTTGTCGCCACTGATGTGGCAGCTCGTGGACTTGATATCCCTGCTGTCAAACTTGTTATCAATGTCACATTCCCGCTTACGGTCGAAGACTATGTACATCGAATCGGACGGTGAGTGATCTTGTCCCTGGTAAAGACGGCTGTCGGAAACTTGGCTGACATTTCCGGAAGAACCGGGCGTGCGGGGGCTGAGGGCCATGCAATTACCCTGTTCACTGAATTGGATAAGGCTCAATCTGGAGGGTGAGTAGTCTTCCAGTGAATGCAAATTCGGGGATATTCTCCTATGTCATAATTCTTTCTGCGGGGCTAATGATTTGCAGGTTGATCAATGTGCTCAAAGCAGCCAAGCAGGATGTACCAGAATCCCTTCTCAAGTTCGGCTCGACGGTCAAGAAGAAGCAACATGATGCCTATGGTGCATTTTTCAAAGACGTTGACTCGAGCAAAGCAGCAACCAAGATTGTTTTCGATGATTGACAATGAGACATTCAACCTCGTTTGTATTTGCATCTAGATCTCAAAATCTCTTTGGCTTTGGTGCATTGTGCTAGCAAGTATTTTCTCTCAGCATACAACCTGACCGTGTGCATGATAATTAGTGGTCGGGTTCACAAAAGTCCGAAGTTGCATAGAGACTTACACAAATATGATGTATATAGCACTATACATCAAGGTACCTGAAATATCTCTAGAGTTGACCCTGTAGGATCCTTTTCTCATGAAAGCTGTCGATATCATGATGACAGCCAGAAAAGTCAGGGGCCGGGGAAGGAACTCGGATGGCTTTAATGCCAAGGTGCAACGTTGTAGGAATGACCGAATGAATAAAAAGCTCCAGATAGTACGAACCGCCATATTGACGATGTTGGCATAGACCATCCCTTGAGCACCCAAATCACCGACAACTAAGAATACGTACGCTGCTGAAACATAACAAGTTGAGAACATTCCCATCCATAGTGCCTGTTTGCGAACTTCCGAAGGACTAGCAGCCGAAGACACGAATGCCTCACTTATACCATTGAAAGCCAAGAATGGTATATAAAGGCAGTAAAGAGATAGTAAGCTACTCACCGTAGGCGAAGCCCAGCTGCGCCCACCCAGAAAATCGAGCACTAGAGGTACCAAAGCTGGACCGAGGGGAAAGGCCACTGCAGCTACCATACTGTAGGCGCGCACGATGTCGGCTAGATGCGTTTTGGCTAGACTGACATTCCCCGTGCGTCGCTTTTCAAGGCGGTTGCTATGAAGCAATGATGAGAAGATGGCCCGGCTACTTTCTTCAATGGGCTGAAAAAGTATGCGGGCCACGAGACCACCATAGTTTGAGGCGAGGGCATAGATGCCCTGATCTTCTAGGCTTGTCATTGTCGCTAGGATCATTGAATCCCCTTGCGTGAGTAGATGTTTGACGAGGGACTGAAGAAACACACTTGCAGCCAATGAGATCATTGGCCATGGGAATCTGTTAGCCACATAGCTGTGGCGATCACTGGGGGTCCTATCAGGTGGTGTCCTAATACACAAATCCAGGCAGGCACACTTACCGCGACTGCAATCTCGTGAGCAGCAAAGAGAAGTCTGAATGCCTTGGCACCTTTCTGATAGCTATAACATAACCACAAAGAAGTGCACATGCATAGCTCAAGTGTCCGAGTGCAAAGGGCAGAACACCAACAGTGATATTATAGTAGGCAGCCCACAGGAAAACAAAGCAAGTTACCAAGCTTTTCATGAATGCAGCACTCATCTCAACAAGTGCACGTTGCCTGTACAGCATATGCCTCTGCATCACGTTAAAACATGGCTCGCTTGCAAGTTCTATTAGGGATGCGATGGTAATTATCTTCACACTTTGGTGATAAGACGGTGTTTGAGAAACTTCATCCGGGGCAAGACGAATGTAAGAGGTACCGAGTATCACGGCAAAAAGAAGTCCCATTCCCAGACTCAAGTAGGACATATTGACCACGGACTGTGATTCCACATCTTGGGTTCTTAGTTGTTTATTTTCGCTGGATTTGTTGTCAATTGCGTCGTCACCATGACTATTTGATACCGAGGAAACAGACGTAACAAGCGGTTGCCTTTGAATCGCCAGTCTGATACTTTCCCGAGAAAAAAACAGCAGTGTAATGGAGTATAGGTCCAGCTGGGCTGCAACTCCTAGAACAGCTGGTGGTAGGTCTCTCAAGATCAACTGATTTGCCGTAAAAGTGAATATCTTTGAGGTCAGTTGAACGAGGACCAGAAGCGTTGTACCAGAAGCTGGTGACGCTAGCAAAAAGCTAGCTTCATCATCCGGCGATGGCATGCTGATATGAAAAAAAATGACGACTGCTAGGCTGGATTGTAAGGTTAAGTTGACAGAAGAAGAAGACCACGGGTTCATAATCTATTACTTAGATATACACCGAGGTAATCCACTCCACCTGCGCTAGTCCGCCGGTGTTTCTCCCACCGCCCTTTAATTGGTCAGCCATTTACACTACTTCAACCTCGAATGTATGCAATATACTGTTTGTAGGACGTACTACTGCACATACTGTGTAGCAACCCGCGAGTCCTCGCTTGAACAAGACTACTATGTAAAAGTGCATCTTTGTGGAGAGTCCCATCCCCCCTCCCCTCTGCCCCCTTTCTCTCGGAGTCCTGATAATCGCGCGGAGTTGAATAAAGAAAAAGAGAGTATGTACTCGTAGTCGCTTGAGTTAGAGTCTTGACTATCGATTCCATATAGGAAACGCACACATGAAATGCATTACTTTAATGCCAGCTGCAGTACCCTGACTCGAATCTATGCCAATGCACACTCGCCAATACACGTGTTCATGATATGTAGACTGACCAGGTGCACCACGGATGTCGTATGCACAAACTACCTTCCGCGGAATCCCTTCATCTGGCCTCTTGCCATCTCCCTGCCTTCGCCCCAGATATGCACTTACGCACCCATTTCATGACACGGTGTTCATCTAGAAAGGCGGGAGGAAGAAAGGGTAACCGCCATTTTTCACCTTGAAAACACTGAGAAGAAAGCTGTACATGCCAAGCAGAACAGAACCCCAGATGATCACTGCCACTTGCTGTGTTTTATTGTCAGCGATGCGGGGAACTTTCATTGCCAGAGCAATTGTTGCAAAGGAGAGGACGGCGTCTGTAAAATAGAAGGATTAGCACAATCACATGTTTAGTCAAACCAGAAACCTACAAATAGCAGCTATAATTTGTGTTTCCATGCCGAATTGATTTGAGAACCCCCCAGCAAAGTAGCTGATTCCCCCCCTTCCATCCCCGGCGACATATGGTACTTTGCGAATATGGTTAAACATGTGGCCACTTATAAATAAGAGAATCGCGATAAGGCTCATGGCGGCCCAGAGGTTTCGATTCTGCACCACAGGATACACATAGGGTGAAAGCACGGTGAAAAGTGTCACTACACCCATCAAGATAGTCACGCCCGAGATTATGCGCATGTAATTGATCGGGCGAACAAGAGGGGGTTTTGGACCATTGGGAAGATGACGGGAGATCCATGTATAAAGCTGGTCAGCCGAGATAGGACTGCAGAGCACATCATGTTAGCGAAGGTTACCCATATTCCCACAGAAAACGTGCCTTACCCGCTGAAGTCAAAACGTAGGGGCGCATCGTCAACCTTGGAGAAAGGGCCGACCGTCGGAGGAAACACAAGCAGAACCGGTGCGGTTTGAAGCATGAGCTTCTAAAAATTAGCCTAGAGGTCAAGCTCTCGCAAGAACGCTAGTTTTCATCTTACCTTCTGGAATGTTTCCTTGCCATTGGTGAATTCAAGAGTAGCATAAAGCACTTTCAAGTCATTGGGTGTAGGACCTTTGTTCCAACTGCGCGCGATGAGGTCCCATTCGGGTTGGAACTCGCGACATAGAATGCATCCGAAACGAGCTTCAGTAGCAGTCAACAACACGGCAACATGATAATCACGAGGTTTCGATGTTAAATCTTCGTAGGAAGAGTCATCAAGATCAATAGGCGCAGATCTCGCGAGTGAGCGATATTTCTCGTACTTGTCTGTATCAGAATTGGCACAGAGGCCACTGGGAAGTATGGCAAGGAACGGGACCAGAAAGTTCAAAAGCTTCATGTTTGCATGCCAATTGGGTGCTTCGTGAAAATGTTAGGCAAAGGGATGTAGTTTAGCGACTCGCAACAGCCATTGGAGTAGGGTGAGTATCGTTTAGAACAGGTGTAAATGATCACTTAGGTACGTGGTTGTGGACTGGCTAGTTAGTCAACCTAAGCTATGGCCTTCGTAGTCAATTAAGGTGCAGGAGGCACCACAGCGGCATATTTGATAGGTGTCCACTACTACTTGGGTATGTACTGTAAGTTACTACGTACTTCAGGTACTCTGGCGTGGTCATATATAAGTACTGACCCACATATTACAGTCCGATAGTTACTGACGAGTAATCATCTCGGGTATGATACAGTTTTGAACATGACGACCACGTAAGTATTATTGCAAAGTGTAAAAACCCTAGAAGAGAATAATGAACTCTCATCAACGGACTATCAAAGGGAAATATTAGATAACGATAGGTAACATTAGGGCACTTGACTGTCCAGACCATTATTATCTAAGTCAGCTGTGTGCTAGGTACCATATCTTACACGTATCAACAACAAGCTTGAACGGTCGCCGAGAGCAAGTTTTGTATATCGAAGGGCATCAGATAAAGATACTGTAGAGCCGAGTCTAAGTAAGAGGCACGGGAATGGAGGGCAGTGAAAACAAATCGGGTGCTCCAGTATCTTGAAATCGAGGACAGTGATTTGGGTGATTCTAAATCATTGCCCGGCGCCCGCCCGCTCCGGCAATGCTTGAATTGACGGAGAGGAAAAACCTAACCTAGAATCCAACAACTACTCCGTACTTTTCAAATAAGTCCTAGTTGTGTATCACAACATGCCTCGTGCATACGGCTCACAATAATCTGGCTGTACCTTAAGAAAACAGAGAGGGCTTCCGTTATGTATATTCCTTCCATTTCACGTACTTCACGAAGCTGTCGTTTGTTTTGTCACCTCACTTTTAAAAGACACTCGTCCTCGAAGAGATGGCAAGCCCGCCAGCTCAAGGATCACTTCACAAAAGAAGCCGTAGTCCAAGGCTTGAAAAGTCGCGCAGCATTCAAGCTTCTCCAAGTATGCCCAACTGGCCTATATACATGGTATTACGTTCTCTGATGATACCAACACCAGATTGATGATAAATACCGCGTGTTCCAAAGCGGACAAACTGTTGTTGACCTAGTATGGAAGCCAAGAGTCCAAGTTGCAAAGATTCTCAAGTCAGTTGACTTACATATCTCAATTGCGTAGGGATATGCTCCTGGCTCGTGGTCCCAGGTAATTTTGACACCCTCCCCCTTCAGGACGGCAGCTCACTTTCGTGCCAGGTAGCAGTGGCTCGAACTGAACCCGGTGGCAGGGTTTTAGGTGTTGATATCATTCCAGCTCAGCCACCCAAAGGGGTTTCTACGATTCAGGGCAATTTCCTCAACCCAGAAGTTCAGGATTATGTCCGTAAATTCGTACGTGACCCTAGCAGAGGCAAACCACGTATCAGCAGCCCGGGCAGTGATGATCAGCTCGGATTCGACCGAGAGATGCCTATGGGAATTGCACAGGTGTCCACAGAAAACAATGCAGGGGTTAAAGCAATTGAACGAACAGTTGATGTGGTCTTAAGCGATATGTCTGCTCCCTGGCACCAAACAACTGGGTTTGGAAAGAGAAGTCTAAGTGATCCCTATTACAGGATGATGAATACGAGCGGTATAAGCTTCAAAGACCACGTTGGCAGTATGGTATGTGGTGTAGTCCCTCTTTGCCAGTAAAGAAATGCTAAGTTTCACAGGACCTATGCCATGCAGCTTTGCAGTTCAGCCGCGAGGTTCTCCGAACAGGTGGCCATTTTATCTGCAAATATTACCAAGGGGCTGAAGAGAAAGAACTTGAGAGACAGCTTAAAGACCTTTTTCAGAGGGTTCACAGGCACAAGCCCGAATCTTCGCGTGATGTAAGCTTCCACATTGAGATTGTACTAGACGTATACAACTCGTCAAAAACATTGCTAATCCTAGGATAGGAGTCAAAAGAATCATACTTTATTGGTATTAGTCGAAGATAGATCCAGCCTCCAACCCCAAGGCTTAAATAATCTCTGACTACAGATTTGACTGGTCGACGTTCTTGCTTCCGTCAGAACCAGAATCTTCATCCCAATCAATGTCAGCAAGTGATGCTTCCGCGGATGCTTGGACCTGGTTCAGCGTCAGTTTCAAAGAGTTCATGTTCATTCTGGTGATCTGATACAGGCGTGTCCAGTTGTGATGTATGCCTAATGGAACAGGCGAAAGTGTATCGATGGAAACATATAAGATAATAACCTACTTCTTTCAGTCCACTCAACTCTTCCAAATAACCAGGCTCATTCAAAGCTCTGTGTACGAAGTTCCAGCCATCCCTCTTAAATGTCTCGACGATGTTGTCTGAACAAGCGCTACAGTATTTGTAGTTCCGACCTACGACCGAGACATTTTCAAAGGTTGACAGAAATCCTCGTATTTGATGCGGCAAAAGGCCCAATGGATGATCTCCTTGGTCATGATTCCGTGAATTTTGAGCCGGCGCTGCTGCACCCAGCGGGTGTTGAATGATGGAGATGAGAAGCTCCACCAGCATAGCGGACGCTATGGCGGCCACTCCAGGTCGAGTAACAGTACATTGCTGATCGAGTGTTTGATCTTTGGTGGACTAGCAGATGTTCAGATTTCTAGTCAAAAATCCACGATCTATCACTCACATTCATTGGCGCAACAACATCGTTGCAGAAGTAGCAGCCTAGTTGCTCCGAGTCCTGAATTTTTGATTTGACTCCGTGGCGCATCACCACAAAGGAATCGAAACCCAGCGCTGCATTCATAACAATTTTCCCTGCAGCCTTGCCCATTACCGTAGGTAGCCATCGAGATTCTCGTGTATCCATCAGAAGAAATAGTACGTCATGCTCATCAATTAATCCCCGCAGTGTCTCGAAGTCTGCCCGTGTCTTTTCAACGTCGATGACAGGGTGTCCAACCATCGGCACGGAAAGCACATAGCCTGCGGACTCCACTCCCGGATAAATCTCAGATAGAGCTTGCGAAGCACGAAGTGCCTTTTTGGCCCCTCCTTCGAGACAGTCCATAAAGTTGAAGAGCGGTTGTCTTACTGGATTAGAGAACGAGACGGAACCATTATCAACGAAAGTGATTCGAGAAACGCCCCAGCCCTATACGACTTCAGTGACTATGCCAGTGAGGAACTGAAAGCAAGAAGAATACCAGTAAGTTTCGAGCAACGTAACTGCCTAGTGTACCTGCTCCTAGGAGGAGGCATTTGGTGGCCTTTGTTTTCTCGAGGTTCAAATTGGGGCTAATCCTCCATTTCATGAGTTTGAGGTTGAGGTCAACAGATTGGTCGGCCAATCTTATTGTACCAAGGCAATTGTTAGCTTAAGAATGCTATGTTTGCAGGAAGGGGGAACTACTTCTTGGGGTCCATATATTCCGTGAGGTCAACCAACCGTCCTGTCAGTCGTCCCGAAGGATTGCGCTCCCATCCTGTGACTTTGGGCATATCAATCAAAGGAACCCCGCGGTTGGCAGCGTTTGATGTCACTGCATCTTTCAGTTCTAGTGTCAGCACGGTACTGCGGCATTGATCACTGCCTGAAGGCATATCACGGTATCTAAGCACCCGAATCTTGTTGAGCCCCCATCGCTGTTTGGCAAGGAATAACAGATTTCTGAGCGGCCAGCCTGGCGCGTTGTCGTAGTTAGAGGGATCCGCGAACCCCACAAAGCAATCATCACAATTTGCTTCCTGGAAAAACCCTTCTTCAAAAGATGAGAGAGGTGCGATCTGCCATTGTGGCCTTTGTATGTCTTCTGTATCCCCGAAACTCCGACTTCCGGACCCTTCCTGACGACAAGTGCGATTGTTAGTGACCCACAATCTCCTCGCCAAGAAGAAGCCTCGCTGACGGCTGTCTACAGCAGAGCCCCATGTCTGAACTGCATCGACAAGAGTCATGGTCTCACTTTTTGACAGAGCGTCTGTGCGTCCGACTGGGCTCCGACCCTGGTAAAGCTCCGCGGCTGACTCAGGTTCATCTGCAGAGACCCATGGAGGATCCGAATGCAAAGCAGGGAATGCAAACCAGTAGTGAAACTTGTATTTCTTCAAATCTGCATAAGATAAAATGACGAAGGAAGAAAGTAGAGCAGGACAAGAGTAAATACTCCCATCGCGTATGGCGTTCAATACCTTTAGGAACAACCTATTGTTAATGCGACTTTGACGAAATGACAAATTGAAAACTGACCAGTTCTCCGGATTGTTGAAGCAGACGTGCTTTGTCAGTGTTCATATATTCTTCGATGGTGTTGACATTCTTTATTGTTCCCTCGGCGCGGTAGTATCCAGATGGCGTCCTAAATTATTAACCAGCCGATGAGTAAATGATCCTACTAAGATGGAACTGAAGAAAGAAGCGTAGAGGCCAGAAATTATCTCAGACTCACTCATCGTTGGAGAGAGCATTCCCATGTATTTGCATCCGGCATGAGGCGTTCGGAGCGTCCGTAGGCCGAAGCTCATAAAGGCCTAGGACTTGGCGAGCCGAGTCATCAAGCTTGTCATGATTTATCTTCTGAGATGTGAGAGCAGTGTAGAATGGCAGCTCTATATCAGAGGCGAACGGCGCGTAGAGCATTGTCAAATACTTGCTCCGATCATAAGCAGTGTTGTAGATAGCTCAAGCTGGTTAATAAAGGATCCAGAAGATCCAACTTTGGAGAGGAAGCTGATGTTCACCTTTAAAGGGTTTTGACTAAATAGAAGCTGTCACTTAATATTGCTGCAGTGCAAAACATACAGCTTCGTCGGATTCTGAGATTTAGGAAAGAGTCGTCATTTGTAGTATGAAGCGAGGTAGTCGGTCCATTGGTCACCTGTCAGCCATACTTAGCTAAGGTGGGGTCGGTGGGCCTGTAAAGAACAGAACCTCGGCGCTCAATTGCTTGTGTCATCTGTACTGTAATGATGGTAATCTCGAGTAAATACTGTGGGTCAGGGCCACAAACAGATTGTTATTTGAAAGGATTAATGAAGTCAGTCGCCTATAGGGTTTAGAAACTGATTTGGAAATGAACTGTTTCTGTGACACTTGCACGGAGAACTGGTATCTATACACAAAGCTATAGCGATCCTCAAGCAGCATGAACGAAGACTACTTATAGTATATGAGATAATCTGACTAGTCTATCTGTTGGCTTCGAACTTGCGAACCAAAAATCCCCTCTCATCTAAATAATTCTTTACATCACTGACTGTGTATTCGCCACGATGAAACTAATAAAAGGATAATCAGCAAATCATAAAGCTAGACACGTGAGTAGGAGCAAGGGATTACATACCATGCCGGCACCCAGAGCCGCATCTGTTGTTGTGTCCTGGAAAACCTCGACAAAGTGTTCAGGATTTCCAGCTCCGCTAGAAGCAATAACCGGTATCTTAATGGCGGATTTGACGTCGTTGATCAGCTCCAAGTCGAACCCAGTGTTGCTTCCATCTTTGTCAATGCAGTTCAGCAAGATCTCGCCGGCGCCCATTGCTTCAACAGCTTGCGCTAGTTGCCGTACGTCAAGGTCTCGAGCCTCTCTGCCACCTTTGACGGTGCATTGATACCAACAGAAAGACTGTCCAGAACCATTCGGGTATTTTGTCCGAATTGTGTGGTGCGTAGTATCCTCCGGTTGGCTCACGTATACGCGCTTTGGATCAACGCTTACTACCACAGCTTGATTGCCGTAAGCCTTGGATATCGACTCAATGGCTGTCCTTCCATTTAATTTCCCGCCAGCCTGGTAATATTCTTCGGCTGCAAAAACAGCATCCGACCCAATGCTCACTTTATCTGCACCTGACTGGAAATACATCGTCGCAACGTCCAGGGCCGATATCTGAGTGCCGTCAGTATCAACAGTGTCTCTGATTCCGCCGCCAATGGTGAGCGGCACAAAGACCGTTTCAGATGTTCTTCTCAAGATTTCCAGCATCGGCGTATCCGCAACCGGACAGTTCCTGAAGGAGGTGATGTTCAGGAATGTTACTTCGTCAGCACCCTGTTCATAATACCTTTTGGCCATATCAACAGGCTTTCCCAGGTTTCGGACTTGGCCGCCCGTGCTGACCCCCTCTTTCTCACGAACATCATACTGATCACCTTTGGTGACAACGAGATCACCAGCATCATTTGCACGTACGTCGAGGCAGGCGATCACCCTACGTGTGAGACCGTCTTTCTTTGCCGAGGAAAGCGAGGGTTCCAAAGAAAACGTCTGCTGCCGATCCCCATCTAGGAAAGCACGGATTGTCCGCAAACCAGCCTGTCCACTTTTCTCCGGGTGGAACTGTGTTGCGAAGATGTTATCCCGCGCTATAGCTCCAACGAATTCTTCGTCGCCATATGTGGCCGTGGCTACTGACCAGCCCTCTTTTTCCAGGAGGCCAGGGGTATAGAGTGCTGCGTAAGAGTGGACATAATAGTACTTGCTGCTAGGGCTCAACCCATAGAAGCTTTGATTGACAGTAGAAGTATTCAACGCAGAATTCCAACCGATGTGAGGCACACTTTTTGTATCGGCATTGAACTTCTGCATCCGAGCAGGAATTACCCCCAACCCAGGCACTTCGGAGTTTTCCTCGGATCCAATGAAAAGCGCCTGTAACCCGACACAGATGCCCATGAATGGTTTCCCGGAATCGATGTGTCGTCTAATTGGTTCTAGATAACCGCCCTCAGAAAGTTGGGATAGGCAATGGCCGAAATGACCAACTCCCGGAAGGATAAGTTTCTATGGCGGTCGCGGTTAATCATATGAACTTGCTCATAAGCATCGGATCAAAAAAGCCCACCTCCACATTCTCCAAATCCTTCGGAGACTTCACCCATTCCACCTCATAGCCGACTTTATTTATGGCATTCACCAGGGAGCGGACATTTCCAGCTACATAGTCGAGCAGGTGAACAGTAGGCATAATTGGTGTGGACTCCAGTAGTCCTTGTGGCAGATGGAGACGGTTGGGGAACAGCGTCTAGTCCTAGGTAAAAAGAAAGAGAAGAGAGTAAAGACACCGAATGTCAAGAATATGCAAGTTGGATAGGCTTTGTCAACCTAACTTTCAAGGTAGCCCTCGGGGGGCGAAAGGAACTTTAAGAGGGGATATATCTTCTTTACCCCACTAAGTCGGAGGGAGCTGAGTCATTGCTCGCTACAAACCACTTTCTGGGACTTTTTTTCTCTCCGGGTGCCCACTCCCAGGAACCACCGCTCTTTGCCGGGTGCTAGTCACTTAATCTGCCAGCTTAATCATAACTGTATGTCAAATCAATGCAATCAACAAGCGGGTAGAACAGCTCTGTATTCTACTTAAGAGCACACTTTCTTCAAACTACTACATCCCTAATCCTTCTTCAAACTACTACATCCCTAATCCTTCTTCGAAATACAATCATTAGCAAATCTACTACGTATGCAGAGTTAGGACTCGGAGTTTCATTCTTATATCTCAAGAATCAACTGGGGCAAATTCAATTGTAGTGTTTGATTCCGTACCTTCTGATATCCTTAGCATTCCTGTTCATCGGGTTATTAAAATATCTGAATTTGAAGGCGGTTGACTTCATGTGGAATACAGAACTCTTCCACGCGCCTTTTATTTTCATTTACATACCAAATGCGTCACAAAGCCCGACCTTATGTATGCACTGAGCTACGTCTTATAGGAAGTGTAATTACAAATCAAACATCAAGGCCATCAAGGTGTTGTGGATATCCTGGAAACACATTATATCCCCGCCATAACCTACGTAATTTTTCCCGTAATTGCCGCCTATTGAGCGCGATGCACTTTCACAGTTGAGCTACACTGTAATGTAATCATTCCCCCCACAATTCATTCAAAGTCACAGTGCTCTTTACAACACAATAAGATAACCGGAATTTGGCAATGCATTCTTATCATGTGGTTGTCATACAAGGAAGTATAACTTGCTGTTCAAAAGATCACGGATTTCGAGAATCGTAGTTCGATTTCACTATGGTGCTCGGTAGTAATTTTATAAGCATATTGTAGTACGTGCTCTCCTGCGGTAGTAGTTTATGCATTATTGTCAAAGCCTTCAAGATAAATCAGACCATTGCGAGGCTGCCAAAATACTGTTCAGTGATTATATTAGCAGTGGTGAAAGCAGGCCTTACCGGAGAAAATTGCCGGAGCCGAACACCGGCTTCTCTCAGAATTGCGGCGCTCTGGAATTTGTCAATTGGACGACAATCCGAAGATTTGAACATAACATACATCGTTATCCATATTATATCCCTGCGAGTAAACAACCTCAGAGATACCCACTTGGGCAATCTTGACCGTGCAGGTCAAGCAAGGGCATCTGACCAGCGCTAGTTGTTAGCATGGAACACAAGCCGTTCGATGCACCAGAGCTTACGTATCACAGTATAATATTGTGCCTTCTCTAATACGCTCTCTCCCGGCTTCTAGCAGTGCGTTCTCTTCCGCATGTAAGCATAGACACGTAGATAAGCCTCGACCTCCTCCTTCTCCACTGTTACATCTTGGACCTGCTTGAAAGTGAGCCTCGGTAAATTCAGGATCTCAGTGGGACATCTCGTCTCGGTTCGTACATCCACCTTCATTGCAATTTGTCAGGTGTCGCGGAGTGCCGTTGTATCCTGTGCTTATTACGCGACGCTCTCGAACAAGCACACACCCAACCCTTCTCTTCATGCAGTTACTTCGCTGTGCAGCTAGTGATGCTAACTCCATGAAATACTGATCCCAGTGTGGGCGTAACCGTTGCTCGTCAGCCAGGTTAATGGCTTTGAGAGCCTTATACAATTCCTGTAGTGATGAAGAGGAGTTAAACAGTCGAACTTGAGCACGATCCGTGAGATAGACACGTCCAATATTCTTGTCATAGAGATGCTTATCGCTCCAGAGAACAAATTTCTCGAGAGGTGGAGGATTTAGCTGCATCTTATGACACCTATAATGGAGCGTCAGATGTGTTGCAAGCAATACTGCAATTGGACCGACCAGGTAGAGATACATGAGTACTAACCTGTCAACGAGTCTTTTCCAACGAAGACTCACGGGCGCATCGATGCTCACCAGCAGGAAAAAAGGGCGCTGCAGAAAATGATCCAGGATTGCGGACTCCCATATTTCTGTCGTGACCCAAAGTCCCTGCCACCTTCGGGTTACAAATTTCAAGAGAGATTCCGCATTTTCGAATACAAACTCTGATGAAGTATTACTTTCCTTTCGAGGTGAGAGCTCTGACTGGTAGAGGTATTTAGACTCATCCAATGTTCCAGATGCCACTCCGCTTTTTAGTTCAAGTAGTTGAAAACCTTCCTCACGAATGAGATACTCGGCGACTGCATGCTTGCCAGAGCAGATACCTTTCGCCTAACTATTAGCCTGCACTGATTTAGGGGGGGGGGGGGGGGGGGGAAAAAAGAAGTGGGGGTTGGGGGGAAATTTTTCGGGGTGGGTTTAGGAAAACCCCCAAAAAAACAAAAAAATATTTGTTT
>WOUI01000519.1:0-20359 GCA_012184565.1 Aspergillus floridensis | reverse complement strand
CAGCACCCCCCCAAAAGCACAAACAAAGAGACCCCCCACCCCAAAAAAAAAAAGCAAAAAAAAAAGAATTTAAACGCAGCCCCCCCCCCCCCCCCCCCCCCCCGTGCCTCTCCCATGCATCCATACTAACGCAACCCCCTTAGAAAGCCAAACTAAAAGTCGGCAAAACCAAAGCCAAACCCGACAACTTCACCGACACAAGCTTCAAAGCGAAGAGTAAATCACCCTTCTCCCTCGGATTCTTAAGTTGTTCTGCAAGATACTAAAAAAGAAAACAGGCATAACCCTAACCCAACAATCCCTCACACTGACCGCGCCCACCACCACCACCCAATTCACGCACCACGTCTCCCTGCTGGGCTCGAAATCCGACGCCCAGCGACGTGACTCCCTCGCCCACCTGACGACGCACCTCACCAACAGCCGCCCTTCTGGAGGCAGTCTCCCGCAACCCGTAAGTACCCTCCTCCCGACCCTCTCCCCGCTCATCCTGGACGGCAACACCGCCGTGCGCACCCAGCTCCTCAAGCTCCTCCGCGCCCTGCCCCCGCGCGACGTCGAGGACCACGTCGCCCAGCTGCTCCCCTTCATCCGCGCCGGCATGACCCACCTGGCGGCCGAGATCCGGGTCACCGCCGTCGAGGTCCTGGCGTGGCTGGTCGAGATCGCCGGCGGCGAGGTCGTGGGCTGCGCCGGCGGGTGGATCAAGACCCTCAATTGCTTTCTGAGTGTGCTGGGCTGGCATACCGAGGAGTCGTCCAAGTGGTCGGCCTCGCGGGCGGCGTTTGGGAAGTCCGGGAGTGCCGGGCGGCCCATGGTTAAGGTGCTGGGCGTGTTGGCTGAGTTTTTGGAGGCTGGGATTGGGGCGGGCGAGGAGGGTGAGGATGTTGTGATGGAGGAAGGTGCTGGTGCTGGTGCTGGTGCTGGTGCTGGTGCTGCGGTTGGGAACTGGGAATTTCCGTTGGCGCAGGTGGAGGCGCATATGGTGCCCCAAACGGCGCAGCCCTATGTCTATCTGAATCTGTTTGGGCAGCCTAGGGATGAGGAAGGCGAGATGTATGAGACCCGCGAGGATCGGTTCCGGGTGTTTGCAGCAAGGTTCTTGAAGGCTGTCGAGCGCGGGGTGGAGAGTGCGAGGCAGGATGGCGGTGAGGTTGGTCGGGCGTCGTCGGCGGTTAGTAAGGTGTTGAAGGAGGCGTTGGGGTATGCGAGGGGTGCTGGGTTGGAGGTTTGAAGTGTTTTCCGCTTCCGCATTTTGTCCCTGGTAATTGGCGTCTTTTATGGTTTTATGGATTGTAAAAAAAATGGATGCGTTTGGTTTTCTCTCTCATAGACTTGTGGGGTCATAGTAGGAGACTTGGAATGATGTACTACATCACTGTATTCTAGCTGCCTCGGGATTAACTACACTTTCATCTTCTCCTGTTCGTGCAGCGCCTCGTCCGAGCCAGCCGATACTCCCTCCACGGGTTCCCGCGCCTCGTAGATCTCTTCCGCCATCACAGCCCTATCAATCAGAGACTCGCGCGCCGGGAACCAGAAGGACAGCCCCACGTACACAATGCTGGTGGCCACAAACCCCAGCAGCCATCCGAACTGATACGGATGGACCCCCACCCCGACCGAGATGCTACTGTTCACAGAACTGATTAACCCCGGAAGACTCGGGACCACCCCCACCAGAAACCCGACAATCGCGCGCCAATTGACTCCCCAGGTGTACCGGTAGATTGGGTTGTGTGGCTGGTATAATGCCAGTGTGTCGTACTTGCCGCGTTTCAGCACCCAGAAGTCCCACAGCATGATCGCTGCAATCGGCCCCAGGAAGATCGCATATGCCGACATGAAGTTCATAAAGTTGCCCGCCGACTCGAGGATCTTCCACGGCACCAGCGCCCAGGATAGCAACCCGCAGATGATCTGGCCCCGCCGGAGGTTGACATGCTCCGGAAACAGGGCCATCAGGTCATTCGCCGCGGAGATGGAGTTGGCAGAGATGTTGACGCCCAAGGAAGCCAGCAGAAACGAGAATGCTGCGAAGAACCGACACGCTCGGCTGGACCAGTGGCTGATCAACTCGATCGGATCCCACGGGATCGTGCCACCATAACGGGCCTGACCCGCCGATGAAGCGGCAATGCCAATGAAGGAGATGAAGGTAAAGATGATCGGCAGCATTGGCACGTACAGCAGCTGCCATTTGGGGGTGACACGCGAGTATCGAGAGAAATCCGACTGCTTCTCGTTAGACACTTTTCGCAGTTCATTCTCGACATGGAAAGCATACCTGATTGACGCTCAGGGTGGCGTAATTCCCAAGAACTGCGGTCATGCTTGACAAAAATACCCAGCTGTACTGCGAACCAGAGACCGTCGGCTTCTGCGCAAACATGTCCCCTCCACCCTCGGCGACAAACGCCCAGATCAGGATCGCAATCCAGGCGATCGGAACAATGGTCGACTTGGCCACGAACAACCAGCGCACTTTGTTCGGATGGATGCAGAGAAACGGCAGCTGAATGAGCCAGAAGATAAAGTAGCTCACCATGCCGTTCGTCGTGATGCCCTGATCCTCGGGGATGTCGTTCTTCAGTCTCAAGAAACTGGGCCAGATGGCGCCAATCATGGCCCGCACCGCATTACCCCCGTTGACGTTCTGAATGGCGAACCAGAAGAGCGCCAGGATGACTCGTGAGATGATAGCGACATATGATCCCCAGAAGCCCCAGCTGGCTCGCGCGATCACTGGGAAGGGAACATGATAGATCGCACCCACTGCTCCATTTCCGGCAATGACAAATGACATAATGAAAAATGATATGGCGACAATGGCCAGCGACTCCCGCCAGCTGAGGCCGACCGCAATGATGCTACTAGCAAACTGCCATGTGGCTGCATTGAAAGCATCAGAAATCCAGTAAGCTAACCCTAGTCAGCTGGAGTGCACAAAAGTTGATGTAGGATAGTCCTACAGATGAAACTGAGAGGGCCCCATTTGCGGCGATGCAGGGGCACCGGGTCGAGGTCGAGGTTTGTCCACCGAGAATTGCCCTCTGCAAAAGCAGACCTCGACTGGGCCACATAAAGGTGAGGCCGATCAAACTTCATATCTGCCGATATTTGTCATTCGTCATGGACTGAGATGCTGAGATGTCGTTCCCGGTTGAGAGGTGGGTGCACAAAGCGAATAATACTGGACCCAATGTAAGGGATAATAAGATTGTCGCACACGCTGTCGCGCCCCAGTGAGGAAGCAACTGCATGTAGCCCGGCGATCGACTATAATAACCTGCAGGCTCCCATTGATGATCGATGGCCCAGGGTCAGATAAGCAAGATAAGCACCCTGCTGGATGATAGCTGTGGCGACCCACGATTGGATGCCACATGCGATCAGACAGTTGCAGGCCGATAAGAAGGTCGGAGGGCGGAGGGCTCCAGTAGGTGTCAGCTCTTTCGAAATGAATTTGGGCTGATTTAGAGCTCTTTGTCGTGTGCTCGTTTAGAAATAAACACCAACTTCGCCCGCTTTGAGCATCTGGATCGATCCATGGGTGTCACTCGGATAATATGAGCTTAATAACTGGCTCTCATTGGTAGGACCATCGTCAAATCTTGCATTCAATGGTAACTTAACTCGATAAAGGTGAGTAAGACGTTGAGAGCGTGTTGTCGAAGTAACGCACGAATGTCACCATTTTTCCGCATGCATCAAAGAGGCGAGTTTGACGGTCGAGTCTCGGCGAAACAACAAGGGATTCGATGAAGATGGTGAAGACCATCTGTCATCCCTCCTTATCGATTACAGGCAGTCAACACATGGCACAAAGGATTGTATGGTGTAGTGTAATTGATAGATTACGGAAAGGATCTCCGAGATGAGAAAATGGAAGAGGGGAAGGAATGAAGTGGATCATCGCGTGGGGGGGAAAGTAGATTGTCATCAAGCGGGGTCACTCCTCTTCTTGCCTTTGCTCCTCTCTCTCCTTCTACCCAAACAATTTCTTCATCGCAGCCGTATCTCGATTGCCATAATCGCTACATCCAAGTTGCTCACATAATGACTTTCAGCATTTCTGAGGCTAGATCTCGCTTTCCAGCTCTGAACCAGGAACAGGTCTTCCTCGACAACGCCGGAGGCAGCCAGGCTTTGGACTCGGTAATTGAATCGTAGGTGATCTCGAAACACTGTGGGGTGAACACATGCTTATCTCGCTCTATTGCAGGATCAAGACCTACCTCTCGAGCACCAATGTTCAATTAGGCGCCACCTACAAGATAGCCAAAGCGTCGACCGCCGCCTACGGTCACGGCTACGAAGCAGCAGCTAAGTTCATCAACGCAAAGCCCGAGGAGGTATGAGGCTTCGACTTCAGTCTAGAGCAACTCTGATGAAGCTCTTTTTAGATCTGCTTGGGAGTTTCGACCACGCAGCTCTTTCACAACCTATCGACCGCCCTTGACTTTCAGCCCGGAGACGAACTTATTATCTCGAAATTGAACCATGAAGCCAATTCCGCTGCTTGGGATAGAATCGCCACACGACTAGGGCTGACAGTGAAATGGTGGTCGGCCTCCGACCGTCAGAATCCCATCTGTGACCCTGAGGAGCTGAAAGCGTTGCTCTCCGACAAGACAAGGCTCGTGGCGTTTCCACACGCCTCGAACATCACCGGCACCATCAGTGACGTCAAGCAGATCACCAGAATAGTGCATCAGTATCCCCGAGTATGAGTCTCGCGAACACGGTTTTGAGGTTACAATCTCACGTCTTCTAGGCCCTAGTGTGCGTTGACGGGGTCGCACTCGCCCCACACCGACAGGTTGATGTCAAAGACCTTGATGTTGACTTTTACGTAAGTGTGAAGCTCGTAGATGGCACCTCAGCATTTACTGACAAGGATAGGCATTCTCATGGTACAAAGTCTACGGACCTCATATGGCCCAACTCTACGCTGCATCGCGGATTCATGACCAGATCAGCCCCCTGTGCCATTATTTCAAGACCACCGAAACGCTAGATTTAAAGCTCAATCTGGCTTCGGCAAACTACGAGCTGACACAAAGCATCCCTCGGGTTCTCGAATACTTCGGTTCTGATTTCTCTGCAGCGTGGGATCAGATCGCTACTTTTGAGGAGAAGCTACAGAAGATCCTTTTGGACTATCTGAACGAAGAGGAACGCATCACAATCTATGGGGAATTATCAGCAAGTAAGGAGCTTCGGGTTCCTGTCATCAGCTTTGTGGTGAGGGGAATCAAGAGTCAGGCTTTTGTGGAGGAGGTTGAGAAGCGATCGCCCTTTGGCTTCCGAAGTGGGCATATGTATAGTCACCGACTAGTCAAGGATATCATTGGGTTGGATGACATCGAAGACGGCGTCGTGCGGATCAGTATGCTGCACTATAATACGGGTAAGCATCGAGCTATTACAGAGATCGATTAATCTGCTAACCTGGATTAGAGGAGGAACTCAAGTCGCTTGTGAAGGTGTTGCGGGAAGTCGTTGCCGCGATATAAGCCGCTATAGCCTGTCATCTCACATTGATGTCCCAGTCTGAGTTTAAGCATTGTTCGATCCAAATAGACTGGAGCCATCTTCTTTGAGCCAAACATGTCGCTTTCAAGCCGGGGCTTTGTCTGTTGAATGACCTAATATGCGCAAACAGCAAACTCGCCACACCGACCGGATGTAGACAGCAGGTAGCCTATTCTATGGTTGGCTAATGGTGACTAGGGCTTTCAAGTATACTAGCCTCTGATACTGAATATCGTTCGCGTACCCAAACCTTTCAGTCTCCGAGGAATCCACTCACGCGAGCTTCATAGGAATTTTTCCCGTCAATGTACGCCCAACCCAGGTTCTTGCTGGCATGAAGCGCACGTGTGCACCACATTTCCGGATATTGATTTCCAGTCAACCGAAAAAGTGACTGACAGACACTGGCAGGATAAGATATTCTATGCGCATGCGGGACTGTTCGACGAGCGCGAGGATTCAGAAATTGTCGCTTTTAATGTGATCTGCTTTACAAGGAATCATCCCTGTCATCGTCCCTAATTCGCCTTACCTGAGTGGGCACAGTCCGCCTTATTCAGGTGTCTGTCTGGCATCTATGCGAACTCCCCCTGAAATTATATCAAGAACTACTATGTGCAGTTCCTGACTGCTAATATCATCATCTTGTGCACGCTCTCCGGATTTCTGTGCATCCGTAGGCTTCATTGTAAAGATAAATTATCCCAACCGAGATCTGTAAGATCTAGCAGCTGGAAGGTCTAAGAGGTATACAGTCTATGATATCTGCATCAGAACTCCATTTTTCGGCGAGGTCGATATCAAAATCTGGTGTGAAATATGCCCCAGTCTTACCGGATGGCTCTTGCTGGACCTCGCATTCAATTATTCAACAGTGCCGCCACTACGGCGTTATCTCTAACAGTCTTGTCTTCGCAACGGCTGTTCAACCCTATAATATCCTCAGTAGCCAATACCAGGAATCCAGTCTCCTTCCGATGGTGGATATTACCACGGACGGAATGGGCTTGATGGTCGCTTGTGGGAACCTTGTCTGGATGCTGTTCCTGTACTTCACCCAGTGTCGCTACCTCGCTGCTTATTCGGTGTATCTGCCCTGAACGTCCTCTCTGGTCTGGATATCTACATCTTCAAGGCTGCTCACAACTGGAAGTATGTCTATCGGACCCAGCCAGATTACCCTGTTGCTGCTTACCTCTTGATATTTAGATTGCTCACGATACACGGCTCTTTATGGCGGGATGGTGGGGCACTTTAAGAGATATCAATCACTGGGGAGACTGGCTGCAGGTGCCAGCCACTGGCTGGGGCGTAATCTTCATACCCTTTCATATCATTTATATCGGTGTTCTTCTACTTCACCGCGAACGTCGAGATGATGCTATGTGCTCGAAGAAGTATGGAGACGACTATAAAGAGCACAAGTGCCGGGTCTGGTGGAAGATCGTGCTATGGGTTTATTGATTGGGTTGAGGGTGGAGACGATTCTATAGAGTCTATCTATTATAATGAAAGAGCCGATACACATTTTGCTGCCAGCTCGATGACGCGTCTCTCTTGGGAATAGACACTTTTTTTAGATAGTTTTAGAGGTCCACAGGCGAGCAGGGAAGAGGTGAGCGATCAGTGAGTATTCAAGAGCGCGCACCAACCACTCGAGCGAAGAACTTATCTTTGACAGTCACTAAGATAGACCACGTACCTTTGCACAAATCATCTCCATACCAACACCTTACAACTGCTGCGCTTTGGCCACTACAGCCTTGTGCCTAATTTCTAGACTCAACACCATGCCACATAAGGATGCTAAAGCAGGCTTACTTGCTCTAACCGATATTACCATTGATCCACTGACACTGAGTCACTTGGAGCCATACTCCCCTCTCGACTTCACCGATCAGACCCCAATTGGGAGCGTTAATAATCATGGACTAAGGGTCAATCAGTTGATTGACTTATCGGTTGTCAGTGGTGCATATAAGAGATAAATAATAAGGCCCGCGACCCCGCAGTTACATCATGCGTTCTGCATAATAAAAACATCAACATCAACAACAACAACAATACTTCACCCAGTCATACATTCTAACCACAGCTGCAAGTCTCCCCATCCAAGACAAAATGGCTCTCACATACAGCGACATCCCTTCCGGAGCCAAGGTCCCTCCTAAGCCTTACCAGCTTCACATATCCGATGCGCAGATCGAAGAGCTCCTCGTGCTGGTCAAGCTGTCCAAGGTCGCTCCACCCACCTACGAAAGCTCGCAGGAAGATCGCAGATATGGTATCACTCGAGACTGGCTCCTTGAAGCACGACAGGCGTGGAAAAGCTTCGACTGGTAAACATTTCCCTCCAAAGTCTTACCGCGGTATATCGAGTCCCGCTAATCAGCAAGGGAGGGGCAAAGGCGACCTACTGAGCAGCGCATCAACAGCTTCCCGCAGTTCACATACGAGATCGAGGACATGACCATCCACTTTGTCGGTCTCTTCTCGAAGAAAGCTGATGCGATCCCTATCGTCCTACTGCACGGCTGGCCCGGTAGCTTCCTGGAGTTCCTGCCCCTCCTGTCTCTCCTCAAGGATCAGTACTCCCCGGAGGAGCTCCCGTATCACGTCGTGGTACCGTCCCTTCCAGGCTTTACGCTGTCTTCCGGGCCCCCTCTGGACCGGGACTTCACGGGGCAGGACACGGCCAGGGTCATCAATCATGTGATGGTCAACCTCGGATTTGAGGGGGGCTATGTGGCGCAGGGGGGTGATATTGGGTCGAGGATTGGTCGGATCATGGCGGTGGATTACGATGCTTGCAAAGGTATGTTGTTTTATTCTTGGGGCTTCGTGTCTCCCTCAGGGTGAAGTCAAAGTACGGCTTACTGATTTGGCTGAGCAGCGCTTCATTGTAAGTTCCTATCAGTACCACCAGTGTGACAGGAGAGGCTGGGTCCACGATCTAACGCGGAAGAAACAACCCCCCAGTGAATGCATGCTACATGGGCAAACCCGCCCACGTGCAGGATTCGTCCATCTCCGAGTTCGAGAAACAGAACCTGTCGCGCGGGGAGTGGTTCATGACCTATGGCGCCGCCTACGGCTTCGAGCATGGCAGTCGGCCCAGCACCATCGGGAACGTCCTTTCGGCGAATCCGGTTGCTTTGCTTGCTTGGTGAGTTTTCTTGCTCCTCGGTACACGGCTTGCTGTGGTTCTCGCCAACTTCTTGGAAATCTTATCGGCGAATAATTAGGGTCGGAGAAAAGTTCCTCGACTGGCCCGACGACCCCCTTCCTCTGAACGATATCCTCGAGTCGGTGTCGTTATATTGGCTCACCGAGTCGTTCCCTCGGTGTATCCACCATTATCGCGAGGTATGTCTTAGCTTGTTCTTGCAAGTTACGCTTTTCCTTCGCTCCTTTTTGGGTAGTAACACCACGCGCAGCAAGTCCCCATGCCTAAGCTTCAACTCGCCGAGGACCCTAGGTGGTACATCAAGAAACCGTTTGGGTTCTCTTACTTCCCTAAAGAGCTGATGCCGATCCCGCGGGCGTGGATCGAAACGACGGGGAACTTGGTGTTCTGGAATACGCATGAGAAGGTTGGTTCATTCTCCTCATTTGGTGACGGTGATCCTATAAGTAGTTATACAACTAATCGTTACGATAGGGAGGACATTTCGCCGCGCTTGAACGGCCGGCGGATCTCCTAGAGGATCTGACTGCGTTCGTGGAGAGGGTGCGGGCTGATATCAAGTGAATCCATGGGGTCGATCTGCTGCTCGGCTGTGTTTATGAGGTCGAGGGATCTCTTCGTATATGTAGACCCCCATAATGTCTTTCGTCAGCCCTGTGGTATGGAAATACACACACACAGTATACAAGTCTTTGACTCTAGACCCTTGATCTTTGACTCTAATGTAACAAGTTCCACCTTACCCCAGGAAGTATCAACATACAATCCATAGACGGTATTCCTCCACCTTACCTCAGCACAAATCAAGTCCCCCTCTTCTGCACTATACTTACTGCACTTACTACACAGTACAGTGCATCAAACCCATGCTACCTTCCTTCACGCCCCACCCACCCAACACCACCTTCTTACTCGTACACTTCGAGCAAATAAAACCCTCGCTAATATCTACTACCAATACGAAACCGAACACTTTCCCACCACCGGCACCAACCAACCATACAAAGGACCAAAAGCATACGCAACAGTTTCCGAAGCCCCCTCTGAGTGGCCCCCGGCCCCGTCATAAGGGCACCACCACATCAGCCGGCATTAGCTCTGCATATCACCTGCATGCTGTTCCGAATCGGAGCTCAAGGTTTTTGGTTTTGTGTGTTCCCGCTGTTCTAGATGGGCGGAGGATTCGGAGGATTCATTCTATCCATGATCACGGAAGAGGGGGGCGGGCTGCCCAGTGCCTTGTTTGGATGGGAGGTTTGAGGAGGGTGAGGGTGGGGATTGGTGGTGTCGGGGGATAAAAGTACCTGTTTTTTGTTTTTGATGAGGAGGCGGGACTGTCAGGGGGGTGTTTGTTTGTTCGTTCGATGCAGTGGTGTTTTGGATGCTCCAGTCTGTTTGATGGGGTGTTGAGTTTTGGGAGGTATGTAGTGTGTGTGCGAGGGCTTGGTTTGAAGAGGGGGGTTTGGGTGAGGTGGTTTTTTTATTTGGTTTTATGCTCACTTATGCTTGGGAGGTTTTATTTAGTTGCTTGAGTTTTGGTGGTTTGTATGAGGAGGTGAAGTTTGCTACTTTGAGTCCATTTCTTGCGTGCGGGGTCATGTATACAGTATGATCGGATATATCTTGGAGTTCACAGCTGTGCGCTAAACCCCCAGTCTAGAACCAGGACTGGTGCAAGCTGAGTTTACTTTGTGCTCTGCCAGCCTGCTCTACATACCATGTCGATGAATGCATCTAGCCAACCACAAGATATTCTCCCGCTGCTGTGAAGTTGGTTGATGCTGCTCCTGTACATACCATTATAATCATGTCACCAACCCTCTAGCTGTAGGGCACGGCGGGGTTTCTGTCAGATGCCTGAGACTTCGTTCATGCCTCAGGCACATAAAAGAAAATCCTGGACGCTGTAGCCAACCCCAAGCCTTGCAGCCTTGCAGTGCACCTGGCAGCCTGGAGGAGGTTCACCGGACAGACTGGCCGGTCGGTTCCAACATGGGCCCCGCGCGAATGACCCCGCGCGTCATTGGGTTCTGCGCCTTTCGCTCCACTTTTTGGTGCCTTTTTTTTTCAGTTGGAGACGGAGTCTTAACCTCTCTGGGTTTCTTTAGTCAGGTCAGGGCTGGCTGGGGCAAAAGTTGTCTGGCCGGCCGCTTACGTAGGACAAATCCTGGGAATAAGTGAGAGGCCGGTCGGTCGGTCATTTGCCAATCATGCTTTGCTTGCTTGCTCCCCCTCTTTCTTTCTTTCTTTCTTTCTTTCTTTCTTTCTTTCTTTCTTTCTTTCTTTCTTTACTGTAATCATGGATGTCCGTTGCCCCTCAGCCACTCACGCCATGACTTGGGCCCTGTGGGTATTGAAGGTCATGGGGCTTAGGAAGTTGATCTTCTGTTTAGTTCTTGTCTTTCCATGTAAGGGTATGGGTAAGAAGGCTGTACACATTCAGATGGACGAGACTATACGTAGTTCGATTAACCATTTTTTTTTGATGAGGGCAGACTATTCTTAGTTAGCTAGCCTCGTTTCTATCGACATCTGCATCCGACAAGGACACGAGGCTGAAGTCACCTTAATTCCGCTACCTAGTCTACCTCGGAACCTCGGCGAGAAGTAATGACGATGATGACGATGATAGCTTCAGAACTCATAGTCAGTAAGTATGGGGTAACAGACCCAGAACCCAGAAGATTCTAGTAACCATCCTGACATCTTTCTGGGGTCTGTTGTCTGTGCTTGACATTTTGTCGAACCAAAGCACTGTACTGTACCTACAGTAAATTGATTGCATGCTTACCTTACTTTGTAAACTTTTCCGTAAACTCTTTGGATATGCATGCATGAAGTGAATGGACAGGCTCTAGCCTTGTCCTATGCGTTTTCCCTGATCATTATTGCCTTTTTGCTTTTGGGGGGGGGGGCGTCTTGGGGGTTCTGTTCCAGTAGGATCGGGTCAATTAGTACGGAGGGTACGGAGTAAGAGAAGGGGGGATTGGGGGGGGCACAGGAAGTGAGTTTTAGCACTTCCGCGGCATTCCGCTGAAGGAGGGGGGGTTGTTCTGTCGTATCACTTGATGGGGTGATACTCTTGTTGAATTGTGGATTGTGTCTTATTGAAGATCAAGTTGAGTATACGCTTGGAGTAATCGGAGTATGTACAGAGACTCTGTTGATATCCGGATAACTATAGACCTCATGGTCAAGGGACCTCCGATACGAAGAAGCATTAATCATACAATCCGCGCAGGCGGCTGCGGGCGGAGACTTTTCGGAGTAAGGGTTGAGCCGGAAAAAGGGGAGCTGTTGCCTGGCTGCCTGGGGCTCAGCCTGAGGATGAGGTAGGTTACCTAATCGGACCGACTCTGACGGGGGCGGAGAGAGGTTCTACACTCAGTTGTTCTGGTCGGGAGGTGGAACCTCTAATGCAGCAAGACATGTGTGGATAGGTAGTGGATAGAAGGAGATGTTCAGCATGGCCTGCCTACCTACAGTGTACAGGCTGTGCTATGTACGTAACTAGTAGGTGACTAATATGTGAGGGCGCATGCTCGTGGACTGATCCCCAAACAAAGGGGGTTTTTTATTTGTTCCATTTTCTTCTCCCTACCTGGTGACGCCTCCTTCGGGAAAAGGAGGATGGTAAATTTAGGGCAGAGATCTCGCCATGTTTGGGAGTGTGTGTGGCATGTACGTGTCACTGCCTCACCCGTACGAGTTTTCTTTTATGGTGGCGTGGCTGGCAAATGATCCGTCCGCGGTGGTTGGCTGACTGACCAAGTAGTCCCGAAGTTTTCTGCTTTCCCTTTCCCTTGGGTCGTCGAACGAAACCGGCAGCCCGCCCTCTTACCTTAATATTTATGAGTGGATGGATGGAGAACTGGACTCCGAATGCACAAAGTTGTACTGTGAACAAAGTAACCAATGTAGCATCATAGGTAACTTAAAATTCACTTTCTGAGTTGTGATCAAACTAGCTTCGGCGGATGGGGGGCCTAGTGAACCAACTGGCTTTCGGCTGATTTATCCCTGAGCAATACCGCCCGCCTGCTATGGGGTATAGACGTCAACGCGATGGGCTCGTCGCGTTTTGAATGGACAAGTGCAAGTTGCTCCCGGCTTTTATATAGTAGTCTGCTTAGCAAAGTTGGTCGCTTAACTACCGAGTACTTGCTGATAATGCATGATATGTAACTAGTTGATAGCCGATGCCGGTCTCAAAGAAAAAGGAGCTGGTTGGCAGTGCTGCGTGGCTTTTTCTTTTTTCTCTCTCTTTTCTTCCCGACGGGGTAGGACAACAGTCGTCGTCATAAGCACCTAGATAGATAACTAGTCCACTCCCTATCGATAGAAGAGAAAGGAACCGATAGAGAACTAAACTACCGGAGTACGGGGATGGTTGGGCGGTCCGATGATAGCACACTAGCTCAAGATAGGGTAGCGAACGAGTTCAACCACCATTGCTAACGTTGCTAAGGTGGTGGTTATCATTGAACGGATGGCTGAGTGACTCCACCAGGCCGGAGAAATCGGGGGTGGGTTTGTCGTGGATTCTTAGTCATGCCGATACCACCCCATCCATTTCACAAACATGGGATGGAATCCAGAAAAGTGCCCGGGGGAGGGGGGAGAGGAGGAGGAGAGGGGGGGGGGGTTCGTAATAGCTTTGTTCGACCATGGTCATCCTGCCATCCATCGAAGGAAAAGAAGGGAGATCGAAGAGGGGGAAAGGGAGGGGAAGCATTTGTCTTTGCCTCCGCTGGATGAATAATAGAATGAGACTCAGCAATGATGATGAGCATGAACTACAGGATCATCGGGGAGATTTACGAGTACTTGGGCAGTTGCTTAGGTTATCCTTGTTTGTAGTTCACTTAGCTGATGCATAATGAATAAGTCAGTCTAGTTACTCGGAGTATTGACTATCATCAGTCACGAACAAATAAGCATCAGCAAATGACTTAGTGTAATGCCCAAGTCGGGCCCTTCTAGTCATTGCCGTGTGGAGAGTAGAGTGTATTAAGTAGGACTGGACCAGGCCCAGTTATCGTGCGGGAACAGCCACAGAAGAGTCATCGCCCTCCCTCCTCCCTCCTCCTCGTCCTCCTCTCGATATCCGCTCCCGTCCAGTTCCCGATCCCTCTACTGCTACTTTCCCCTTCTACTCCTGCCTTCCCACTCGACTCACTCGACTCATTCATCTCGAATCTCATCTTCTTCTTCTTCTTCCTCCTCTCCCCCGTGCCTCTCTTCTCCTTTCCTTTGCTTCTCTTATTCCCTTCCCTCCTCCCCCACATTCCCCCTCTCCTTTTTATTGTTTCCCCCTCTAGGAAGAGAGTGAGAGCCAAAGTCCACTGTTTTTCTTTCTTCTGTACTGGATTTTGGTGGTCTGACTTTCCCTTGTTTCCCCGTTGTTTCTTTCTCTCCGCTCTTAAACTCGCCCTTAAACTCGCCCTGAAGAAAAGCGGTCCCTGCGTCCGCTCGACTCACCCATCAAAAGTCCCGCCACTCTCGCCACTCTCGCCCGCGGTGAGTAACCACGCTTTCCATTTTTACTCGAATAGTCTGGTCTTCTTGTTTTCCTTCCCCCCCGGTGTGTTGCCATTTTGCCTCCCTGCCTGATTCCAGGTTGCCATCTCAACCTGAATCATTTTTAGTCTGGCTAGTCTGGCTACTGGATCGCCCCCAAGTTAGTCACTATTGCCAGTTTGTCTTGTGCTCCGCCCGCCGCCTCTTAATAGTCACCCGGACAGGAGAAAGCCTAAAGCCTTCTTCGGTTCATTGCCTAGTGAGATCCGGAGTAAGAGTCATCATAAAACTGCGCACACACACACTCATATCTACACAACGCCTCCCGAAATAAAAAAAAAAGAGATTAGTTATCTGACTTGATCGTTGCTGACTCGATCCCTTTTCGCCTTCAGCCTATTTGAGCCTCACCAACTACCAACTCCTCCACCGCGCTATTCATCTTATCCGATAGACCGTTGACTGCCTGAACAAGCGCCGCTGCATACAGTAGCCGCCTGCTTGTTTGTGACAGTTCGCCGTTCTATCGGCCCTTGATATACTACACCCCATACCTCAAGATGTACCCTGTTGTTTCGAAATCTCTTGTTCCGATCGCCCGTGTTGCTGCTTCCTTGGTCTCAGATATCCGAATCTCTGGCAAGATCGCTTCTATCTAAAGTGCTCTTTGACATAAACGGCATCTGTCACCTGAAAGAATCACGTTGTCATCCTACGTGTCTCTTTTGTTGCGCAATATTCGGCTTGATATCTCCGGAAACTCTACACCCGGTGATCGGAACAGTAGACGGTGAATAACACGTTACTCACTGCCTACCTAACTCTCGTCTTCCTCGCACTCAACCTCGCTACCTCTCTTCCACCAGCTATTTACCCACGTCTGTGGTGGATGGTTATTGTCGGCTTCCCCTGACTCACACCTTAATTCACTTCCGACTCATACCACACTGGCGATTCTTCGCTACTAAGGGTTTGCCGTCGCCTGCTCATAAAAAGACGGCTTTCTGTCCTACGGCTACTCGTTTACGGTCTACAGCATAACGGTTACTTGATAATCCCGGTACAAATTTAAACGCACACTTCTTGGCCATCTCCGCGGCTCCTCAGCAGTTGAGAAGTCTAGCAACCGGTTGCCAGCCTTCTGGATGACCATTTGAGGTACTTCGAATCTTTTTCTATCTGTTAAAAGTATTCAAGGTCTCTCGACTGGACATCATCCCGGATATGTCAGGGATTGACGTTTTGGGTTTGAAGGATCCAAACCCGAACTCTCAAATCAGAGCAGCCTATGCGCACCCCTACGCCTCGTCGGCCTCTTCCTCCGCCTCTTCCTCTACCTCCTCGGTCTTCTCGCTGGACGGCGTGCCTGCCCAAAGCTCGGTTTCCTCCGCTGCCACGCTGCCGGTGGACGTGATCTGGGAGAATGAAGGGGAATACGCGGCTGGAGGAAGGGGCCTCCCGGTGGTGGGAGCACGTGGTTGCTTAAGGGGAAACGCTCCCCGAGTTGCCGAGTCGGCCGTTGTCCCGCCCGAGTTGCGTAAGCATCCCCGGCGGACCAACAGCGCCACTCAGGCGAACGGCGCATCATGCACGCGGCCTCCGCCCTGTCTCTTGAGACAGTCGGAGCGGAAGGTGAACTTCGTTGATAACCTTGTCGGTAAGTTGTGGAGAGATTCCTGAACACGTTGGTCAAAAAAGTATCGGAGCTAAGAACCACCCCATGAAGATACCGCGTCGCAGATCGTCGAGGCCATTTGGCCACTATCCGCAGTGTCGCTCCGGAGTGATTCGGCGACTGGTTGCAAAGGCGTGCTGCCCCTCCGCACTTTCATCCAAGAGACACTCCGTCGCTCGCGCACTAGCTACAGCACGTTGCAGGTGGCTTTGTACTACTTGATCAAGATCAAGTCGCACGTGCCCAGCCACGATCTGACGCAAGACCAATCCCGAGGCAAGTCCGCTTGTCGGGCTATGCAATGCGGGCGGCGCATGTTCTTGGCGGCTTTGATTCTCGCCTCGAAATACCTTCAGGACCGCAACTACTCCGCTCGTGCCTGGAGCAAGATCTCCGGCTTGAATACTGCCGAGATCAACCAGAATGAGCTCATGTTCCTCGAAGCAGTTAACTGGCGACTTCACATCCCCGAGTCACTCTTTCAAAGGTGGACTGACATCGTGCTGCGCTTCACCCCAGGCGCAAGCAGCATGCCGGTCGATGATGGCCAGTGCTGGCGCACGATCATTCCCAAGCTCACCCCCGAGTTGGACGACTTGGACGCCAGCCCTGCGACGCCCTCGAGCATGGGAGCCTTCGACTCCTGTTCCGTGGCAGAATCGCCATCTCCCCGCGGCACCTCGATCCAGAGGGAGTTGCCCAGGCTTCCCACGAATGACTCTGTTACCCTGCCTCCATTGGCACTGGAATCGATGGTGCAACGGGAGAACTCCCTGCCGTCCCTTCCACCCATGCCACAGCCTCAGATGCTGCCGACTCCCCAGATGACCCCCCAGTCGAGCATCGCCTCCACTCCTGCAGTGAGTGCTGGCGGTATGGCCGCTCATCGGCGTTACATGCAAGCTGCTATGTCGCAGGTACAAGGTATGTGCACGGCGCGGTCGGTCTACGACCAGCGCCCGCCGCTATCGCTTTGTCCTAAGCCTAGCACGTTTGATGGCTACCCTAGCCTCGTACGCCGGTCTTCTTTGGCTCGCTCGGCCTCTTCCACCTCGTCTCCGGATTCGATGGTGTCGGATGTGTCGACTCTGTCCTCACAGTCCTCGCGGTCGTCTTCCATGTCGTCGTGCTCCTCGGTCACTGGGGCCTCGATGCCTCGTTTGGCCGTACAGGCTACGCTCCGCTGCACTGGCAATTCCCTGAAGGAGGGCCGAAAGAATCTGGCCATCGTGTCTCCCCCGGATGAAGCTTCGCTTGGCCCGGTCTACAGCTCCCCGGAGAGTTACACCGGTCCTATCGGTCAAGTTCCGGATCTCTCCGGCTACTCTATGGAGCACCCGATCGATCTGACGTCCACGCATGAGGCGGCCCAAAGCCTGTGTGAACTCTCTGGCGCCACTTCCCGTCAGCACAAACCCACCGGCCAAGGCCGTAAGCGCGGTCGCACTGGATCGGAGGATATGCTCCTGCAGAGCCATGTGCGTCAGTTGGCCAAGGCTAGCGCAGTGACCGAGCGGCCTGTGCTCCATGATGGCGGCATGGCGGAAGTGCTGATGGGGTCTGGACCTGGCTCTGCGCCGTCACTCACTCTGCATCAGTTGAATGCTTTGAACTACCCGGCACCGCTGTCCGGTCCGGCCGGCATGAAACGGGCCTGCTGTGGTAGCGAAGCCAGGAAGGTTGCACTTCACCCGAGCATGCGGGCAGACTATCTGGGTTGAACTCGGTGCCTTCATTCCTTCACTTCCAGCCCCGCTCTCGGGGGCACTCTTTACAAATCAGCTATTGCTTAATCCTATTCTGATTGACTTTTCTGAGCTCGTCGAACGAGTGACTCTCTTTGTGTACTCGCAGCACAGCAGCGGAAGACGCATTCTGGGAAGGGAAAAGTTTTGTGTGAACTTTTTTCATTCGTGCGCGTTCTTAAGGGGAAAACAAAAGTCATGGTCTTTGTAAATACCCTCCAGCTGGTTTTCCAACTCTGTGGAGTCTTGTTACTTTTTTCTTTGTCTGGCTGCGGCTTTGCGGTCACTGATGTACGATGTACGTTGGGGAGGTCTTCGTCTGCACACTTTCCATTTCTTGTCCACATTTATTACCACCTACCAACCTATTGACCTATCGTTATTTTGTTTTTACGGGACTGGAGTGTGATGGGAAGGGCCTGGGGTTTTTTTTATTCTGTTATTGGCTGCTTGCGGGTGCACATCATCATATTGGGAGGGGCTGCACATTTTACCTCGCACCCTGCGGAGTTGGGTCGGATACTCTTTGATAGTTAGAAGAATGAGAGTCGATTGGCTCTTTCGCGATGACCAATAAATACTATGTGATATCAAGCCTTTGTCTGGTGTAGACTGCCTGATTTGACGCCACTCAACTACTCGTAGTCTGCCTAGCCCTGAATTCACTCTGTCTCAGCGCAAGGAAACCATGTCAGGTGAGGGTCCCCGCGGGCGCCGGTATGACTCACCGCAAGTAACTTATGAGGTTGGAAATGTGGATGAACTGGTCAGGCGGGGGTGATCCATATGTTTGGACAGTGGCCAGTGGCGGCCAGAGGTCAGGGGCGTTTGTTTGGGTCTGTTGCGTTGGTTCACCGGGGAGACGCTAGTTGGCACTAGTGACTCATTGTTGACGGCCTACCTTATGGCCAGTGCCCGCCCAGTAACGCCTGAGGCAGACATGCCCGGAAGGAACCGGATCAGGCAGCGAGGTCGGACGAGCCCGGACGAGCCCGGAAGGTCATTCACCGGTCGGTCAGAGACTGAGACGGTCACATGCTGCAAACACCGGATGGAGCGAAGTGGGACGAACAAGTCGGGGCTAGCGGGATCAGATAAGATCAGATGGTCCATTTCTTCCCCCTCATCTGGCGTCACCTCGGTTCATTCCAGTTCATCAACAACACTCCACAACTTATCTCTTAAACAAGCTCTTTCTCTTTCTCTGTCTGCTTGTTCAGAGTGCAGGATAACGCACCAGCACCAGTAGTGCTGAGAACCCTCCGCAAAGATGGCCATAACCCTTTATTCCACGCTCGCCCTCCTCTGCACCACCACTTTCCTGAATGTGGGCGGCGCTTCACCTGTCCTCGACCCTGTCTCCTCGACACAGCACCTCCTCCAGCCCCAGCCCGAGCCAGAGCTAGGGCCAGAGCATCCAAACCCAGCGTCCTACCACATCCACCCCATCACCGATTCCCCTGCCCTACCCCCCTTCCTCTCCCCCTCCGACTCAGAGGAGGAAGGAATCTCCAAAGCCCCCAGCTGGTTCGAATCCACCCTTCTCGCCCGCCGCCTGCTCGCCCTCTCCCCCACCGGCACCGCCTCCACGATCTTCCCCTCCCCGCTCCCCGCGAACAGCCGCGCCTACGCCCACATCCCCGAGGCCGTCGCCGGCCACTCCATCAGCCTGACCGAGTACCTGTCCGACTGCGGGCACGCCCTCTTCCCAACCACCCCCACCACCACCACCACCACCACCACCTCCTCCTCCCCGACCTCATCCCAAGAAAATGACGAGGCAACAGGACAAGGCAACCCGATCTTCCTGGCCCTCAACATCGCCACGACCTTCCGCAACACGGCGCACGGGTCGAACCTCTCGCTGTCCCTGTCGTGGTGGGACCACGTCAACCGCACCGAGCCCGTGTTCCCCGGGTTTCCCCTCAGTCCCGCGGGACTACCGCGCGTCACGCTTCTGGGGTATGTGGAGGGGATCGATTTCGAGGCGGTGGCCCGTTCGACTGCTGGGGACGACACGGCGGAGGAGGTGGAGGCGCGACTGACGGAGTGTTATCTGCGTGCGCACCCGGATGCGAAGGCGTGGTTGCCGCACCGGAAGGGGGCGCCGCATGAGAGTTTCTGGGCACGGTTGGTGGTGGAGCAGGTTTATTGGGTCGGCGGGTTTGGCGGGTTGCAGCAGATCGGGTGGGCGAATTTGTCGGAGTGGAGGGGCATTGGGCGGGGGGGGTCGGCGGGGGATTTGGGGGATGGGAGTCAGAGGGGGTGGGAGGGGGTGCGGTTGCCTGGGGAGGATGAGTAGGAGGTTTTGAGAGGGGGTTTTTGGTGGTTTAGAGGGTTGGGGGGGGGAAGGGAGGGGTGGTTGTCATCATGGTGAGAGTTCTATCGTTATAGCTCATTTCTATCGTTGTGGTGGATTTGACGTGTATTCCTATCATCTTTTTCTGGGAGTACTCGCGACTATGCATCCATACCGTCAAAGGGGAATTGATCGGACTGGCATCATAAGAAACCATCATACCTCTCCCATACTATGTAAATCCACCGGGTATATCCCTACCTCTAACCTATACATATCCACCACAACCCCCCCCCCCAACCCCCCCCACCCCCCCCCCCCCCCGCGCTCCCCAAACCACCCTCCCCCCCCCCCCCCCCCCCCCCCCCCCCCCCCCCCCCCCCCCCCCCCCCCCC
>MU034446.1:0-16900 GCA_012184565.1 Aspergillus floridensis | reverse complement strand
AATTCTAAATTTATATAAAAATATTTTAAATAATTTTTTTTTATATTTTAATATATAATATAAAATTATTAATAATTCTAAATCTTAGTATAATTATTTAAGTGTAATAGAATCGCTCTTAAATTTCTCCTGTAAAAATAATAGTTTTTAAAATATTATAAATTAGTTAAATAAATATAAAGTATTAATATAATATCTAGTATTATAATATAATTTTTTAAAAAAATAATTTTATTAAGTTATATTTTTATTAAAATTATAAGACTGCTGTAATCTTTAAAAAAAAATTTAATAATATATTTATAAACTTTTTTAAAGTTTTTAAAAAAAAATTATTATTAATATATTATTTAAAGCTACTACTCAGATTATATATATATTTAATAATTAATATTACTTATCTAAAACTATATCTAAGAAGACTGAAGAAAATTAAAATATTTTAAAAAAACTTTTTTAATTATATATTCTCTAAATCTAAGTCTGTTATAGGCGATTTATATAAGATTAAGACTTTTTTTAGTTATTATTTTAAGAATATTTAATTTAAATATTTTATTAAATAGCTTGGATATAGTAATAAGTATAATACTTAATATAAAGAAACTGATTTACTTAATATATAAAAATTTATTAATAAATATAACTGCTGCTATCTCCGATTAAAAGATTTAAATTTTAAAAAATTAATGTAAATATATAGCCGCAGTTGTCTATAATAATAATAGATATTATTTTTATTTTATTTTTATTAAGAATATTTATTTTACTATTATTTTATTAAATATCTTACTACTGAGAATATTTACTTAGCTACTACTCTACTAAATATCTTATTTATATAACTTACTTATATTGATTTTTTATTTATACTGAATTCTTCTATATACTATACTTTTATTATTTATTCTTTTTATTTCTATTCTTTTTATTTCTATTTTCTAATACCTTTCGAATAATATATATATAAATATCAAACTTTTGCTGTAAATATATTAAATTTCTATATTTAAAAAGTATATTAGATAATAAAATTAAAGACAGAATCTCTTAAATATACTATTAAAAAAACTAATTAAAAACTTAATAAATATAGATTATTCTGTTTCTGTTTAGAAATAGAGACTGATTTAGACTTAGATTTTATTTTAATATATAAATTATATATCAATAAATTATTTTTATTTTTATTTTTAATATCTGACTATTTTAAATCCGATTATTTTAAAACTTTTTTAATAACTATACTATCCTGTACTAAAATAAGAAAGAGAATAACTAATAATAATAATAAGAATATAAAATAATCTAAAAAATTTAAATTAAAGATAGAGAATTTTTTTCTGTTAGAAATTTCTCTAAAAAATAAATTAAATAAAAATATTTTTAATAAAACTAATATTTTACTAATATAATAATTTAATCCGGTACCTAAATTGAATAATCTTTTTAATCTTTAGCTAATACTATTTAAAATATTAATTTTTTTTTAATTCTACTAAAATTTAAAGTTAGCTGGTATATAGATACTGAGTATTTTATAATAAATATTATATATTATAATAGTTTAGTCGACTATATCTATATAATAAATTATATTAATATTAAATTCTATAAAATTATAAATAAGCTTAGTATTAATTAGACTATAAAATATATCTATATAAATATTTTAAAATTTAATATAGAGTATAAAATTAAAAAATATATATTTTAATTTATAATACAATACTATAATAATATTAAAAATATTTTTAAAACTTTTGATTAATATATATATATAATTAATACTTAGAATATCTAGACTGAAAAAATAAATTATTTATTAAAATAAATATTCTTATTTAATCTAAAAAAGACAAGCTGTTTACTATTATTAATAAATATAAAAGTTATAACTACTTAGAATAGATAGTAGACTTGTTTTTATTTAAAGTAATATATAATTATAAAAATTCAGAAAATATCAGAGAGTTAAATAAATAGTATATTAATTTTAATTTTTACTACTAGAGGATTAGAATTAAAAAACTTAACTAAAATTTTAAAAATCTATCAAAAAAAATTAACTAAAAAAATAAATATCTTATAGAAAAAATAAAATATTAAAAAACTAAGAAATATACTGTAGAAAAAGCTAGAAGAGTCTAATCTAAAAAAAATATAAATTATAAAAAAAACCACCGAAGCTAATAAAGCTGTATTTAATATAATATTTAATTTTAATTTTTTTATATCTAAATCTTAATTTAATACTGACTATAGAATTATACTATATTTTAATAATAATAATATTATTAATAATTTTATTTTATATATATACATATATAATAGATATCTAGTCTAGAAATCAAAGATTCTAAAGATAATTTAGATAATTTTTTAATAAGTTTTTTAATTTTTTAAATTTTTATATTAACTATTTAAAAAATCTGCAGCAGCTAAAATCTAATATTTAATAAAGTTATAAGATCTGATTATATCTAAAAATGAGTTTAGAGACTCTCTGCTGTAGTATTTAAATAAATAATATTTAAATCTTTAAATAATCTAAAAACTATTAACTAAATATTTTTTAATTACAGCTGTTAATTTCTAATAGATTTTAATACTTAGTATTTTATATATAATAATATTTCTGATTATATTAATAAATCTTTTAGTAATTAGCTTCTTATTAATAATATAAAAGTTCGACCTACTAAATTATTAAATTAAATATTTTAAAAGCCGGTTTCCCTCCGTACTATTTTAGTATTTAATATTTTAATTAAATTATATTTTCTGATTTTATTTTCTTACGCATATGTTTTTTTATTATAATTTATCTATAGTACTAATAATCGATTATATTATTTTTTCTTATATATATATCTTATAATATTAATTTTCTTCTGTATATAATATATCTGTATACTTTTTTTTAAAATATATAATACCACAGTCTTGCCGGCCGGAGGGAGTATTAACAGTATATCTATAGTTCTGCTATTATAAACTACCTAGGGCGGGTTCTGCTACCGCCCAGCAAGCCCGGCTACCAAACATATATATATTAATGTAGTTAGGAACAATCAACTATTATAAACCAACCATAATTTCCGCCTCGGGCGACCTTAACAGTCAACAGTTAAACTGATATAGTAGTATTATAATTCTACTAAAAATTTAATATCTTTATATTCAGTCTATAGTATTTAAATTTATCTTTTTAATTATTCTAATTATTTTAACTAATAAATAGTAGCTTATACTTTTTAGAAATCTATCTAGATTAAATAATTTAATTTTAAAAATAGATAAAGTATCTTAAGATAATTTTAATAAAAATTTATTAGATAATATATTTTTTTTAGATAACTAAAAGTAAAAAGAATTAGAAATTATTAGAAACTATTTAATATAGTAGATATACTAGTTAGATAAGATAAGCAAAATAGTTAAAAATGGTCTTCTATTAATTTTAAAACTAATTTTTAAGAAATCCTCTTCTTTAAAGAATTCTAAGACAATATATTATACACAAAAAGAAAGATAAGTAATATAATAATATAAATATCTGAATTGAAAGCCCAGCGAATCAGTATTATATCAAAAACAGGCTATTATAGTAGTAGATATAGACTGCTGTAGTAGGAAATATTGTGTAACATCTTTCAAGTGATTATATTAATATTAAAGATTATATTGCTAAGATTAAAAACAATATTTATTTAATCAAGTCTCGCCTATTCTCTGAGAAGAAAAAAATTTTCTAGAATAGTTTTTATATAAATTTTTACTTATAAATCTTAATAATCTATACTAGAAGATTTTTGTTACTATTTATCTTAATAAGTCCAAAGAATTAAGTTTCAAAGACCTTGCTGCTTAGATAATTGAATATAAGAAAGAGATATAATATCAAGATTCTTTATTAAATATTATTAGAGCTAAGAAGAACAAGCAATTGGCTAAGACTTTATATAAAGAATACTGTAAAGAATATAAGACTTAGATCTATAACTACTATAGAAAAAATAGTTATAAAAAGAAGACCTATTAGCAGCTATATCCGGAGTTGAAGCCGGAGAGATTTAAGAACTAAGTTGACTGTATTAATATTATCTTTAAAGAAGAAACGTATACTGTCTTCTAATATTACTTAGTATTGAAATTACTATAAAAGTTTATATAAAAACCAGATTGCTACTAAAAGAGTAAGAACTAACTAATTGCTATTAAGAGAATAAGAACCAACCAATTGCCACCAAGAGGATGAGAAACACTATATATTCTAATTGATTTTTGTTTTGTATAGCCGCTTTGGCTTTACATACGGCGCGGATTAAGAGAGTGTGTCGGTATAGCTGAGTAATCCGGCTATATAACGTAATCGGTAAGCGAGAGGAACACGCAAGCGGGAGGAACACCCACCTCGTGATCTCTGTATTCCACCAAAACACAAGGTCTTTGATCAACGATTCCAACCACTAAAATATTTATATTGTTAAAAAAATATAAGAAATAAAAAGACAGGATTCTTCTAGCAATTCAGATTTTAAAGTATAATTAAATTTATTATTATAAGAAGTAGTATATATTTTTAATATTCTGCAAACTATTCTTAAAAATATATTAAAAAAATTAAATTATAAAGTAATATATATATTAATTTATATAAATTAACTTTTTTTAAAAAAAATATTAGAATAGTAGATTTTTTATAAATTTATAAAGACTTCTCTCCAGATCTTTCTATATTCTTAGAATAATATTTATATTAATTTAAAAATAAAAAGTCTTATTAAAAATATCAGATAAGACTTTAGTAAAATAAAAATAAATATATAATTTTATTAAATATTATAATTTTTTAAGAATATATTTTTTTTATTAATATAATTATAAAAAGACTCTCTGCGAAGATCCAAAGCTTATTAAAAAATAATTTAACTATATTAAAAATATTATATTAAAAAATAGAATTATAGATAAAGATATCTATAATTTTAATAAAACTAGATTTATTATAAATTTAGTAGCTGCTGCTAAGATAGTAATAAAATCTAATTATATAAATAAACTTTTTTTATACAGTCTTATAATTATAAATAGATAATATTAATTAAATATATTAATATCTTAGGCTGGGTCCTGCCTTTGTATATTATTATTAGAAAAATATATATATATAAAAATCTGATATAAAAATTAATATCTTATTAAATAGTTAAATAAGTAATAAGAATAGATTATATTAGCTTAAATGCTATTTTATTTCTTTAATTAAAAAAATAGTAAGTTAGAAAATATAGCTTTCTGATTTTTAATAGATATAACTTTTATTTAATATCTTATTTTAATAAAATCTGTAGTTAGAATAGTATTATTTTTATTTATATATTTTTATATTTCTTATATCTTTACTAGTTTTTAGATATTGTCTGCTTTGCACTGTTAGAAAAGATATATAATAATTTAATTAAACAGCTAATTTATTAAGAAATGTATTATTTTAATAAAATTAATTTCTTAGATATATTTCTCGAAGCCTAAGAATTTATTTTTAAAAAATAATTTTTATAGAATATTTTTTTAGTTTTTAGCTTAGTATCTTTCCAGTCAGACGAGATATTTAGAAAACTAATATATAATCTATAAGAAATTATTTTTATTAAAAATTAAACTACTACTTCTTCTATACTTAAAATATCTAAGAATATAAGATAATTAAAAAAATATAAAACTATAATTAAAATATTACTGTATAAATATATAAAAAGACCTCCGGAGTTAATAAGAATTATATTATTATATATTATTAAAAACTATAAAATTATATTAAATAAAATAGTTTTATTTAAATAGAAAAATCACAATTTATAAGCTGCAGAAAAATATTAAATTAAAAAAAATAATTATTAATTAGCAGGTCTCAAAGAAGTTACAGTCTATAAAACTATATAATTTTTTTATCAGACTTATAAGAAAGATAAAATCTTAGAAATCTAATAATCTAATTCTATAGTTAATAAAAAACAGTCTTACTACTGTATACTATCTTACTGTTCTTTATATAACTAAATTAGCTATATATAAATATAGTATCCAGCAAGAGTAAAACACTAAGAAGAGATAATTTAAATAGTATAAAAAGATTGATATTTGACTTTAAATTTGTATACAAAGTAGAATTACGAGGTGGGCGTTCCTCCCGCTTGCGCAAGGTTGCAGATCAGTTGTACTGTTTTTTAGCGTCGTGTGGAATGAAAACTGCTTACTAAGCGGTTTGATCACGTGATTTCCATAAAATCTCTTATATATACTAATTCAAAAATTTATTCTATATTATCTTTTTTATATTTTCTATATAATACTACTATTAATTATCTTTTTCTTTTTCTATATCCTCAATCATAGCGCAAATACTTGAGAATATAAGTATTATTATTTATTAAATATTTATTTACTGCTTATATATACTTATAAACCTTACCTCTGAGACTTCAAATCGTCGATACATAGGCTCACTATTTTACTCTGTTGTCAGATACAGGGGTACAAGAAAGGCCCATTTGGTCCACCGGCCTGCATATGATCTTCGCATAACAAGTACGTTAGCCCCAGGAAGGAGTACCATAGACATCGAACAACAATGCATTGATGATCAACGATGATCAACATGTGTCCTATTCCACATAGACAGAGTTTAAATACTCGGTACGTGGGCGCTACTCAATGTATTCAAGCACTATGTGACGCGACCCCTGCAAATCACGCATCGCGCTCCTCGGTAACTGCTGGTTGGACTTGTACAAGGCCATCAGAGCCCTGTGCTAAGCAAAAGTAGGTATTGTTGTCGATAGTCTTCACTCTATGAGCAAATCATGATGTAGTGGAATAGCGGGTGGGTAATAAAAACTAGCCACTGTTGTCTTGTATTACAATTAGATCTCTTATTGAACGGTATCAGAAGAAACACCCGGGAAGGACGCCAGAGTCCCACAGAGAATGGCACCCCAACCACTCGACTCAAACACAGGCAATGCTTCCAAGCCGACCAGGGCGTGGTAAAATGCTCCATAGGGTTTCAACCCCGCGTCTCGCCTCCAATTGAAATAAAACCTCTGCACTGTACTCGGGACAAATATCGTTGCTGGGCTGCAGATGGAAGTTGACAGAGGGAATAACCGCGACTCTGCATTTGCTCTTCCCCATGTCGCTTCCGATCATTCGACCCCCTTTGCATTGTTCCGATTATATCATGGGATATAAATTCGAAAGCCGCAGGCCGATGCCTTGAAAAGGAATCAGGAGGTCTTTGGGGTATGTTCAGGCATTGGCGAGTCGCACCACGATTTCAGTCCGGGATAGGTACACGGCGCACTTCTGAGACCATTTGAGGCACCATATGTGCGCTTTGGGGCAAGTGTTCGAACAAATACAATCTCACGTTCAGCCGCTGTGGTTCCGCGGTCAAACTGCGAACGGCGTCGACGCTGCTCGTCACGGTGCTGTTGGCCGACTCGAGGAGCAAACAGGCCTGAATAGTCAAACATCAACTTGGAACTCAGCGCTAGCTCGCTATGTACTGACCTACATGCTCGGCATTTTCGATGCTACGACGCATCTTTGAGGGATTGTCTGGTCCAGGGAAGCGATCCTCGGTGCCAGCGAGATGCCCAGTACCAGTGTGGAAAATCTGCATTGGGCAATAAGCCTCTTATGTCGTCCAGGGGCTTGAGTTAAGGACATATATACAAACCTTTGGGCGAAACGAAGGGTGTTCCAACATAACAGAGCTGTTTCGAAACTTTTGTACCAGGCAGTCTTTACCCTGGATAGCTTTCACTGAAGTCAGACAACCATCTCTTCCTCGAACGAAGCCCTTCGTTGACTTACTGGCATATGAGACTTCGGCGACTTTATCACTGTTGAAGCAGTTCCTTACTCACTGTGTCAGTGGGAGCATGTTGAATCAATATCCCCGTCATACCATGTTCTTCCAGCCCGTGCATTGACAAACTAAATATTCTTAGTGGTATGCTAGGATGCACTGCCTAGTGTATGTACTGACATCAATAATATCGATCGGCTGGACTGTGTCAAATGCCGAACTCTTTACATCAGGCCACACACACCAGATGATCTGACAGACTTACATCTTCAAAGTTTATGAAAGCATAGCCAACACTTGGAGGTTTCAGCAACAGGATCTCGGACTTGTGAGGGCATCATTGCCATACTTGCAGTTATTCGCAAAGTCTATAAGTAGTATCAATAATTAGCCACAGTGCTCGTGATATGGGTGTCTCATGGTATCTCACCAATTCGCAGATACATGAAGTCATATTTTCCAAGGCTTGTCTCATCGACAATGGCCTTAAGCATGGTCTATTCATATTAGAATCCAAGCAATAAGTATGAACGCCGTAACCTTACCTGGTCAATTTTATTGGGAATGTTGCGAAGCATTATCTGTGATAGACACGCCCATTAGCATAAGGGCTATTAAGAGAGATGAGTGACGGGACACACAGTTGTCCTGACATCCAATCCAAGGCGAATTCGTTCGGTGTCAACAGAGTTTTGGCTTCCCATACGGGGATCAGGATGACGGTTCAGATCACGCCGCGGAGAAGGCATGACCCTTTCACCAGCCCTGGACATCCAATTCATAAGACTAGTATGTTCGCCCGGAGGTACTGTTGAGCGACCTGTTGGACTGAGCTCCATGTAAGGAGTGCGACATGACTGGGTCGGGGTCCAAGAGGGATGTGTGCTGAGATGACCTTCTGTTTCAGTGAGCCGCTCCTTCGCGGGAGTAGGACTGGCGGGGGTGAACCTGCATGCTCTCTTCTCCAGATCGGGCTTAAATTGTTTGATCTCGATAATGCAGTCCTTTCGTCGAGTTTTAGTAATAGCCAAGGGTATTGCATAAGAAAGTAAACATACGTCAACCAAAGTTCCATTCAAAGTGGTTGTCACATTCTCAGCGTCGCGGGTATTGAAGAACTCGAGATGAAACTCGCCAATGTTGTCTTGTCCTGTTGGTACATCTGTAAATGACTTTATGTCGCCGAAGGTCATAGCAAGAGTTTCCAAGGAGCGGGCCACGGTATGCTGGTTAAGATTTGGATTACGGCCGTCGAAGTAGACGGTCACCAGAAGTTGGCCTTCATAATCAGATGCTTGTGATAGAAGAGCTGGCTCCGCGTGCCGCACGTACTCTTTAGCAGTAATTGGGAAAGCTCGCCATTCGGGTCTAAGCAGGTTGACCTTTTCAATCGCTTTTGTAACCTCACGACTGTCTGTGAATGCAACATAGACTTTGCCACTCGAGTTGAGTTCTGAGAGAACAGGGCCCCTAAGAGAACCAAACTCGCGACGCTATCTCTGGTCAGCATATGCTCATCACTCTCACCAAGAGATGTCAAACATCTTGATGCTGGGACTTACATTGAAGAATCCAGCTAAGGACATGTATGTCAGATTGTTTGGCACATTCTCTATTACCAGTGCTCGACTGTGACCTTCGTTTTCAAGCTCATCCAGCTCTGCACCAAACAACTGCTTTATTTTGTTCGATTGTATGCTACCGATAGCGCCGTAGCTCGAGATATCTCTTTCCATGCGGTTCATGAGCCCTGGTCTTCTTTCAATGCGCTTGGGATCTGGGTGCGTTGCTAGAAATTCGGCTCGAGAGAAGTTCTGTGGGCAGGATCGGCCTTGAGTCTCGATATTTGGGCTATCTAACATCCCTACTGGAGTAAATGCCGCAGCTGTCGGTGAAAGCTGGACACGTGTTGCCGCTGTTGACACGAAGAATGGATCAGGAGATGTACTAGAGTGGTTAGAGAAATTGTCTATGCGTCAGATCTCATACACTCACGCAGAGCAGAGTCTACGAACTCCGGCGTCGCTGAGTGTGTCTATAACACGAGTGTCCAGACGGCCTCTAGAGATTGTTTCCTCGGGCGAGTAGACGGTGAGCTTGGTATCAGGAGAGCCATTGACTGAATCAATATCGTCCAGAGAGCTTGGGCTGCTCAGGCCACGAGAAGAGTTTCCTGTCCGCATTATCTGATGTTTCTGCGTGTATCCTTGTGACTAATGAGGTCGAGTCTTCAGTTAAGAAGAAGGTCGTGTACCTTCACACTGTAGGCTTGGGTGTAATGACCGTGAAAGTCCAGGCAAAGAGAAACACCATTTATTCAGACTCAGCCTGTGAAAGATGTGCTTTGCAATGATAAGCAAGATGCAGTGCGTTTGTCTATTTCAATGGTCGTGATAAGTGAAGGGATTGAAGGATAACTTCACAGGTTTAGTATTGGGTGTTAGGGAAGGGCCCCGCATGGTAGGTAACAGGATAGTACTTAGCACAGTGATTCTTCATCATGTACTAGGCTCAATGATGCTGCTGTATTATCCTTCTAGACGAGAAAATATAATACAAAATCTACTTTCCCCCTTCTGAGTCCATTCATGCTCAGACTTTTAGACCATTCTGCCGGCGACGCAGTAAATTGGTCGTAACTGCTTTTTGGGGCTTGCAGCATGGGAAAAAACGTTAGACAACTCCTTGCGTTATCATTAACTCAGCAGCTAGGCAGGTGATTTGATCTATATAGAAAACGGTCTGGTGGCTGGCTCCACTCCCAATCTCATACTGTTAAACTGTTGATGTCGGCCATCATGTAAAGCTCATGACTGTTTCTCACTGGAAAACCCGCTGCGAATTTGGTAGAAAGATCCACGGGGATGAGACCAACAGCAACCTCTATTGAGGAAAGCCCAGCTTGTAAGCATATCAGGAGACTTCCACGTGCTCTTGCACTTTCCTGCTCCGTGATACATCTCCTACGGTCCCGGGTTGCTTTGGATGCAGGGCTGAATTGATCGTTAACACGTGAGATATCTGAAAGTCAGGTAGGCACTACACTTTTGCAATATGCCGGGTTCGAAGTGCCCGGTTCGACCAAAAAAATAGATCCTCTTATCAAAAACTTTGCAAATTCAGCTAGTAACTATGAGTTACTCCATGTACGGAATATGGAGAACTATTGAAGCAAATAAATCAACTTATGGAAGGGAACCGGTAAGTCTCTACCAATGAAACGATCAAGAGGACGATACTATGAGGCTGTTCTGATGATTTGGTACCAATATAAGGTGTGTAAAGGTAGGCACAAACCGTTGCCAGGTGAGTCCTCCGCCCTTCCCTCAGTATCCATGATCTACATAATATCTACTCCGTAGCTACCGGCATAGCATGACAAGTGGGGCGGACTGATTAGACCACTAGTATTTACTGAGTATGAATGGAATGCCATTTTTATCTGGAGGAGCTTTGAAAAACCTAGCAGATGAAGCTTCCGGGCCGTGGTTGCAGATCAGCTGTGCTTTTTTTTTGGGTCGCGTGAACCAAAAACTGCAGAATAAACGATTTTATTATATAATTTCTAACTTATTTTTTATTTATATAGAATAAAAATCTATTTTATATAATCTTTTTAATAATTTTGTGTATACCACTTTTAAGTTATTTTTCTAAATTATTTTTAAATACTTTCTAAATACTTTCTAAATATTTAAAAAATATTTTATAAATATTTAGAATATATCTCTTGATTATTTGTATTATTATCATTATTTCTAAATATTTATCATTTTTGTTATAATAAAAATGTCTAAGTTATTTTTTTAAGTACTTAAAGGTACTGTTGCCTTCTTAGTGTACATAGCGGCGGGTAAGCTTTTTTATAATTATAAATTAAGTTTCTTATATCTTTGTAATTGAAATTCTTTATAAATTTACAGCGGATTTTTAGATGTTTTTTTATTACAGTAGTTTTTTCATTTTACAGATATTATATAGTTAATATAGAAAATAAAAAATATTCATAAATACTCATAAAAGATTATCATATATAAACTTTATAAAAAATAATATTTTTATTTCATTATTCCAACTAGAATAATATAGTTTTCTAAATATCACTTTAGTATACTATTTAGTCTTTTTATTTATTTATGTATATATAAATAATAAACTATACTAAGATTTCATTTAAGTATAAGAATATAAATAGAGTCTAATCAGAATTTCTTTATAAAACCAATCGATAATTTGTAATTATTTTTATAAATATTTGAAATGATTGAAAAATCTTTTGTTAAAAATATTGTAAGTTCTTTTCCAGTTACTATTTTATAAATAAAGTTTAAAATGACGTTTAATTAAAATTATTATTTTAATTATCTTAATTGGCTTGATATAATATATTTCCCGACAAGATGTATTTAAAAATATAAAAAATTTTAAATTTCAATAATCTAAAATAATAATTTATAGAGTTATATAAAATATTTTAATTTATATAGAAAGCTTAGTATTATATACTATAAAAATATTCCATATGTGCTTAAAAAATTAGATAAACTATGTTCATTTTTAGACCAGGCAGAGATCAATTTTGGTTACCTAATCAAGTAAAAAGTCTAGCAAAGCGGTTTCTTATAAATATAGTTTATCTGAACTTTTTTAAGTATATATAGAATATTCTTACAGCATATAAGTTAAGTTCTTTATATAAATAAAAATATTCTATATAATTTCTGTAAATTGTTATTTTTTATTATTAAAATTCTGAATTTTTTATATTCTAAATACTTTTATACATGCTACTTTTAAGTTATTCTTTTAAGTTATTTTATAAGTACTTTTTAAATGCTTAAAAAATGATTGAAATTTTTTATTCTAATAACAATATCATATTATATTCTAAATAACAAGCTTTTTCTTAGAGTTTTAATAAGTACTTATATATGGCAGTATATGATAAGCGTGGATATGATAAGATTGATATAATTAATAATATAGGAATAACAAAGAATCAGAAAATTAAAAAAACTAAAAGATAATTTATAGACAGTATAGAAGACAGACCGCTGAATATACAGTAGAATCAATAACTATAAATTATATTATAGATTCTATAGCTTTAAAGATAATATCTATATTAAGAATTATATATATAAAAATATATTAATATAGTAATTATTAAAAATAAAAGCAAACAGTCAATAATACTAAGATATATAATATACTAAATAAAAAAAATATAAATGAATATTCAAAGATAAAAAGATAAAAAAAAAGTAAAAAATAAAATATAATATTAAATATAACTATCAGAGGATTTCATACAACCGGAGATGATAATATAATATTTATAATTATAAATTAATTTATTTATAATAATATATTTTTATAAATTTATTGATTAAATTAAAACTATATTTTTTAATATATAAAATACTATATTATGAGAGTATAATAGCAGCTATAAAAAATAATATATTTATTAATGTCAGACTGGCAGGTCACCTGGGTATAAAAACCCTAAGCCCTAGTCTTTTTAATTTAGTCATCTGAATAAGAGCTATTGTTCTAGCCTGCTCTATTTGTTCTACTTCTATATTCTTACTTCTATGTTTATCAAATATTTCTAGTTTCCTATTCAGAAAATCAGTAAATAAAAGGATTTAGATTAAATAATCTAATATATCCTATTATTTTTCTGAATCAGTTAAAGCAGTTCTATTTATCTAATAATTATATATTAAACTTAATATTCTGTTTATTTTCTTATTTATCTAATTTCTAATTATTCTGATTTTTATAATTTTTTATTTTAATCTTATTTTTACTTTATTTTTACTTTACTTTTATATCTAACTTGTATAGAAAAGTAAGAAATAGATTAAAATTTAATAAACCAAACTAAAAAATTTTAAATCTAATAGTTATAAGCCTAAAAGATCTTTTATTTTAATTTTTTAATATCTCTCAATTAAACAAAATAATTAAATAATTAAATGAATCTTAGTTAGATTAATTTAATATAAATAATCAGATTATTTGATAGTTTAATAAAATAATATAAATAAATTAGTCAGATAACTGGATTCTATAAATTAATTAAATTCAGCTATTTATAATTAATAAAAAAGTATAAGATTTAGTAAACTTAAAATTGCTAATTAAATCTGTTTATCTAATTTAATCTAATACTATTTTAATTAAAAATAATAAAAAATTAGTTAATTTAATAATTAATCTTAATAAATCAGACCGCCTTCTATATTAGGAAGTAAAATAAAATTATTAATAAAGTTTTAAAAAATTTAATAAAATCTTCTTTATACTAGTCTTTTTAAATTTATTAATTAATTTTATATTAAACTAATAGAATTAATATATTATACTAAATTTAGAAAAGCTTTATTAAATTTTTTAAGTTCTAAAAATCTACTTAGTTCTAATTGATTAAATAAAAAAACAAGATCTAATTAATTAGTAGTATTATTAAAGAACTTTAATAAAAAGTTTTATTAAGATCTATATTAGATAATAAAAACTAATTTATTCTAAAGCAGTAAAGCTTTAAATTAATAAAATAAAAAAACTAATCAGAATATTTTTTAATTTTTTTAAAAATTAATTTATAAAATAATAGATATTTTTGTTTTAATATAGCAATCTAGACTTATTAATATAAAGAATAATTAGAAAATAATTTCTGATTTTTTTAAATTAATCTATAAAGTATATGATTAGATCTGTCTGATTAATTTAAATAGATATATTATCTATAAATTGATTAAAATCAGTTATATAATCTTTTAAAACCAGAATAATCAAAATAGTAAATATATTTTTAAAAAAATTAATAAATAGTTTTAAAATTTTGAAAAGAAAGATTATATAGTTAAATATATCTTTATAATTAAAAAGAAATAATAGATTTTATAATTTTTAAAATTATGAATATATAAATAAAAAATTTTAGGAATTTATATAATTACTAAATCTAGTTGTATTAAACTGAATTTAGTAAGTTTATAAGGATCTATAATTTAGATATATCTATAAAAAAATCTATTAAATATATTAAATGATTCTAGTTATTCTAAAAACTATTTAAAATAAATAAACTAAACTATTTTTATCTAAATTAATTTTATTAATATATTAATATACTTCTAAATTAGATAATTTATTAGTAAGTTTATTAAAACAATAAATATTTAATACTATTTCTAATAGTTATATATATAATATATTAGGACTATTCATTAAATATAATATAATTAAAAATAATTAGATATATATTAGAAATATTTCTAATATTATTTGAAGTTATAGAATAGCTATATTTAGTTCTACTTATCTAAAAAAATAGTATAATTTTTGAATTAATAGATATTGTTTTTATTTCTAGATTCTACTATAATATTATATCAGAGTAGAAAGCTGAAAAAAACAGGCTATTTTTAAATAAAAAAAATTAATTTTTTAAAATAATTAATAGAATACAGATCTGCTAGATTAAACTAATCTATAAACTATATTTTATTTAATAGAAATGATTAGTCAAAGTTTTAATAATATTTAATTTAATAATCGAACAGCTAATTAGATTATTGTTAAGGAAAAGAATTAGTTAGATATAGAAAACACAGCAGTCTTTGTTATCTCAAGACTAATTCTTATTATTCTATAGTCTGGTAAAAAAGATTAGAGATTAAGTATAAAGATATCTCGAGTTTTTAATATTATAAGAATTATATATAGAATATATAATATACTTAAGAATATTTTATTAGAATATTAAAAAATTTTTATAATAATTAAACTTTTTCTTCTATACAGCTGTTTTCAATAATAAATAAATAATATAATATTATTAATTTATTAGATAAACTAATTTATTTTAAAAAATAATATTAATAAATATAAACTTTGTAGAAGCTAGTCTTAATAAGACTAATAATTATATTTTAATACTATTTTATTTTTTGAATATAATATTTCTTTATATAAAATATTAATATTATAATTATATCTTAACTTCTTTTTATTAATATTCTTTTAATTATTAATATTTAGTTATTTGTATATTCTATATTTGTTTCTATATTAATTTTTTTATTAAATCATACTTATTTTTAATTTTTTTTAAAATAAATATATTATATTTTCTATTTTTTTAATATTAAGATACTAACAGTTAGCTGCAGCTTCTATAATAAATTAATATATCTATTTTTTTAATTTTTAATTTCTTTTTAAAGTATCTCTTTTCTTCTAAAATTTATTTTTATTTAAAATATTTTTAGATTAATATAAAGAATTATAACTAAATTTTAGAAAAATAATTCATATTTAATTATTATGTTAATATTATATTATTAATTAAATATTACTAATATACAGTATATAAGTCTAATTATATTTTTATAAATAATTTTTAAAATTTTTTATTTTAATTACTAGCTGATTACCAACTAGATAGTTATAAAAATATTAGAAAATATTAAAAAGTTAGCTATAGTCCTATATTAACTTACTGATTTTTAGAATAAAAAATTAAAAATAGACTAAGATTTTTTTTTCTATTTTATTTTTAATTTTTAGTATATATACTAATTTTTTAATTTATTAATACTAAGTAAGCTTACTATATAAAGTATTATATTACAGCTATTATAAAAAAGATTATAATTATAAATAAAACTACTAAAATACTAATAATTTATTAATAAATTAATAGAAATATACTACCGACTACTATATTTTTATTATAAAATATTATATTTTAATAATTTATTAAAACTATAATTCTAACTATTTCTATCTTTTATTTAGTAATACTAATTATTTACTATAATAAATTACTATCTTTTTATTTCTAAATAGAATAGTCGAAGCAGTAGTTAAGCTATATAATAATAATAATAATAATAATAATAAATAGTAAAAGATCTAGAATATTATAAAAATCTTTTTAATAGAGATATTTAATAGTCTATAGTATTATTTATATTTTTTTATAATTCTTTTTATAAAAAT
>WOUI01000514.1:0-20570 GCA_012184565.1 Aspergillus floridensis | reverse complement strand
TGATGGTTGTGGGGGGGTGTTTTGTGTGGGGGAGGGTGGGTGGGGGTGGGGGGGGGGGGGGGGGGGGGGGGTGGGGGGGGGGGGGGGGGGGTTCAGCCAAAGTCGATGGTGGCTTCCTTACCGTCTTCTAGAATAAATTACTTTTGTTTGTCTGAACCTTAACCAGAAAGAGGGCCTAGTACTCTTCGTGTCATATTCCCCGCGCAACCAGCCAATCATACCTTGTCAACATACTTCATTTATGTTGTGAACGATCACAATCTCATTTCTGATGCTTAAATGAAAAGTACTCGTAGATGTAATGTACTGTAGGAGATAAGATAATCGAAATCGATCCCCAAACTATAGTGAAACGCGATAAAACTCAGGGGTTGTGTGTGGGAACGGCCGGGGCGATGGATGATGGATTGGATGGATGATCCCCCAGACGTGGGGCGGGGGGGCACCCGCCCGCCCTAAACCCACCCTCACCACCCTCACCACCACCATCACTACTACGCTCCCAACCTAATGGGTACAGTACTGTACGTACAGCAGTATACCCCTAACCCTCCGTGCCTTAGCCATTTGAATAAAAGAAAAAAAAAACCATCATCACACCTTCAAAAAGCTGTCACAGGTAGGAAATAAGGCTGGGCCTGTCTGTCTGTCCGTACTGTACCTCACCATGCCTATCCTTTTTTCGTAGCCAGTAGCCAAGCACACCACAGAGTGTGAACCAGGCTGGTAGGTACAGTACCTACAGTATTTTTGCCAGGTCCCTTCCTGATCCTACTCAGGCGTGCACCGCCAATTAAGAGACCATGCTCGCTCCTCACGAAAATAGTGCTCCCTAAAGCCGGCAGGCGGCTGTGTACTGTGGTAGTTGTGGTAGCAATAGCTAAGAAGTCACTCCGGGTAGGGTAGTTCTAGTTTCGGGTTGGTCTCCACTTTATTTCAGGTCCTGTGGGGTTGGGGGGGGGGGAGGTGACTTCCTTGGAGGGAAATGGAACTGCATATAGATAAGGGAGGGTGGAGGTATACAATTAGGTAGGTTGTTGGCTAGCTTCGCTCGAGAGAGGTATGTGAGAATCAAAAGATGAAAAAAAAAAAAAAAAAAAAAAAGCTTAGGGCCTGAAGTCCTCGGGGTGAGGAACCCTATCTATGTGTGTGACTCTCTCTCTCTCTCTCTCTCTGTGTGTGTGTGTGTGTGTGTATGTGTTGCGGGTTAGCTGATAATCAAGTATGTACAATAATGATAGAATTCTGTCATTCTTCCGGGAGAGAAGATCAATACTCATGCCAGTTAGCTTGAGGGTGTAACGACTCATACACGGTTAGACAACACAGGTCTTGCGAGTATTGCTGTTCTGTCTCCAGTGGTGCAGACACCAATCTTACTCAAAGAGTTACAGTCCTTTCTTCGATGTCCTAATAGTGAAAGTAAAAGGATTCAAGAGGGCTATCAGATAAGCAGGATCGATCATATTGAGCATCTGATATCCAGACTAAAGATTATAGACAAACAACAGACTAGATACCTCGACAGCAAGACAAGACAGATCGAGACAAAACAAGACGAGGGTATAAAGATACCAACATTCAGAAAAGATCGACAAGAACGAGAACCAGAAACAGAACCAGAGTAAAACATTCTATGTCATTCGTACAAAACAAAAGAAAGAGAAAAATTCATTATGCTTAAGAATCTCCCCAGAGAAGACTGCAGCAGCACAACTTGATCCCTTGTGGGAAACTCAATAGACGGACGTGCTTTTGTTTGAAAAGTTTCGAAGAATGCAAACAAACAAACTGTACTTGTTGTGTGGTTGTAAATGCGTATCAAAGATATCGGCGAGAATCATTTCATAGAGAAAATAAAAAATAAAGTCCTAATTCATGTCGGACCGTTCCCTTATCCCATCCCTCGGCTCTGAACCTTGCCTTTTTCCCACCCCTCCTCGCTGTCACATATTGACCAGCCTGGATACCTCCCTCCAACTGACTTATCTTCTGTTTCCACGGAATCCTCCACTACCACGGAATCCGCCTCCGCGGCCACCACGGCCACCACCGCGACCACCACCACCACCGCCGCCGCCGCGGCCGTTGGGTCGACCGCCGCGACCATCCCGACGCTTCTCGATGCGACCACCACCGCTGGGGCCGTGGGACTTGGGCACGCCCAGGCCACGACGCCCGGGGCCGGGCCGCGAGCTGGTCGCGGCCGCGACGGCGGCGGTGTCATCCTCATCCAGATCCATGTCGTCGCCACCACCACCCTTCTTCTTCTGCGACTGCGCCATCCTGAGCTTACCGCGCTGACCGCGGCGCACGGCGTCGGGTCCACTGACGGCCTGGACGTAGGCGTTGATGCCGCTCTCCCCGCCGTTATTATCGTCCAAGGCGGTGGAAACGTCCCCTTTGTCGTCGTCGTCACCCAGAAGGAGACGGCCGTCGGGGCCGAACTTGGCGTTCCGCTTCTTCCGGGATCCAGGGCCCGTGTTGAGGAAGCGCACGCTGGGTTTCGTGGTCGAGATACTGGCCAGGGCGTCGGGCGCGAGCAGGTCGAGCGGGTTGTCCTCGGGGGAGAGCTCGCGGATGTACTGCTCGCTCTGCTTGGATCTCCGGCCGTTGTTGCTGTTACTGTTCTGGTTGCCGCGACCGCGACCGCGGGCGTGGGTGCCACCTTGCTCATCGACGTCGATCTCGCTAGCGTCGTCGTCCGAGTCAGAGAAATCGGAGTCGTACACGGCCTTGTCGAAGGCGTTGCTGTAGGTGCGGCCACCCTTGGCGTTGTTGTCGGCCCCACCGGCGGCACCGGCGTTCTCCTCGTCCTCGTCCTCGTCACCTTGCTCGCCCTCCTTTCTCTTCTTCTTGCGGCGCTCGCGCTGCTTCCGGATGTTGACCACCAATTTGCGGTCGGCTTCGCCAACCAGCTCCTCAATCGGGGCGGCGCCGAAGCGGCGGATCAGGCGGTCGAGAATACCCTTGACCTTGCTGCGGAGACGACCCTTGTGCTCCTTACTCCAGACCATCAAGTTGGGGACCAGGCTGCTCAGGCGCGCACGGAGATCCTCATCGGACAGAACCACAACCGCGACCTTGACAAAGCCCAGGACGGATCGGACGATCTCACGATTGTTGCTCGTAAGGAAGAGCTCCACGGTCTGCACAAGATCGGTGCTCATGGCACCAGAGAGCTGGGTGTGGAAGTCGAAGAACAGGCGCGACAGAGCCGTGACGGACGCGGCAACCATGTGAGGTGAGCTACCGGCCAGACCAGCAGAAACCATGGTGAAGAACTCCTCAATGGTGGCGGGGGCATCGGGGGCGTTGTCGGGCATGTGAGGCACAAGGGAGTTACGGATGACGGTGCCAGCCGGGTTGCGTTCCGAGTCAGTCGTTCTCTGCGCAAGGTGGATGAGCAGGTCGAAGGACGCAGTTCTGGTCTTCTCGTTGCTCTCTTTGCAACCCAGGACGACCTCAGAGAGAACGGCGGGGATGAAGTGCAAGTCAGAAGTGGGCAGGTAAGTAATAAGCTCGTGGACAGCCAGCATGCGGTCGCGGCGGGCAGACGACGGTGTCTTGTCGGCGGTAGACAGGATCAGGGTCTGAAGCTCACCACTCCGTTCTTGGAGCGCGGCTTTGCCAGCATCCGTCGCAGCAAGACGGGGAATGAGCTTGTAGGCCTTCTTGATCAATTGCTGATCACCAGTCTGTCCGTTGAGGATGGCCGCAGCCATGGCAAACAAGCTGGCAAAGCTAGAACGCGGCAGATAGATGGACATAGCAATCACGAGATCGATCAGAGTGTGGGAGGTAGGGGGCATCTTGTTGCCAGAGCTGGGTTGCTGGGTGCCCTGCTTGGCTTCTTCCTGCTCGGAAACCACGGAGGATTCGAGCATAGACGCAACACGCGCAAAGGTTTCATTGAGCTCCTGCAAGATTGTCAGTTGATAGGTCATAACTGTTCGAGACACGTTCGCTTTACCTTCTCGGGGGTAATGCTCAGGTAAGCATTGATACACTGAAGAATGAAGCCTCTGTAGTGGGGAAGAGTCTGGCTGTAGACGTTGAACAGAACCGCCAACAAATTGCTGGCGAAGCCGGCCAGATGGGCAATGTTCTTGGCAGCCATTTCCTTGGTAATTCTGCGCTGAAGGATCAGGTCATCGCCCTCCTCTTCGAGGGACAAGATGGCCTGATTAGACTCAACCAAGTTCTGCAGACCACGACAGATGTCAACACGCAGCTCCGTCTGCTTGTAGAGGACGTTGGAAAGAAGCTCAGCAAAGCTCTGGTCGAACGACTCGATCAAGTCCAGAGGAAGCTCGCAGTAACCGGGCAGGATAGCCCAGGTCTGCTGAACGAGGGTCTCGAAGATCTTCATCTCCACATCCTTCTCGGCGGAGCTGTAGGCCATGACCTTTTGGTACAGAGCTTCACTCAGGGGAACGAACTCAGAGCGGAAGTGGGCAAGGTTGGTGTTGGTGACGTTATCACGCAGAACAGGGAGGAACCAGACACGACCGGGCTGGCCGGGCTTCTGGGTGATGATGTTCAGAGGCAGGATCTCCAAGACTGCCGCGGGACCCATGGCCTCGATAGCACTACCAAGGACATTATCCGCCTCCTTCTTTCCGTGGAACGACTCGTTGGTGCGGAGCTCACCGATCGTCTTGACGATGTCGTCGAGGAAGGGGCTCGAGCGCCACTTGAAGCTGTCGAACATGGCCGCGCAAACATTGAACACTTCGGCCCAGGCGGCCTGATATTTCACAGAGAGAAGGTCCATAGCAGCCTTAGCCAGCTTCTCGAGTGTCTTCTCATCGTAGACCGAGGGCTCGATAATAACATTCTTGGGAATGCAGTTTGCAAGGAACGAGACCAAGCACTCTGATGCGGACACACGAATGTTGCGCGAGGGGGAGGCGAGATAGCCGGAGATCATGTTGAACAGGCTAGGGAGCTTCTCGAAGGTATCCTCGGGGCTGGTCTGAGCGGACACATCGTATCCGCGCGACAAGACGGCGATCCAGGGAGGCAGCAGCTGCGAGTCGTTCTGCGCGGGCTTGAGGTCGGTGATCGCCTCCAGCAGGCGAGGAAGCTTGGAGGACGAGAAGTCGTTGGCCATGCTGGAAAAGATGACCTCGAAGACCTCGAAGGCGCCCATGGTGATATACTCGTTGGTGGACCGGGAGGCGTTCATCAGGAGCTCGCACAGCGGCTCAATCTTCTTGCTCGGCCAGCCGCCTGAAGCGACGGCAATCGTCTTGACAAGTTGCAGGGAGTGGATGACGAGAGGGTCGTGGTTGTCCCGGTTCTGGGGGTCGTTGCGACCACGCTTCGCCTTGGCGGCCGCCGCGATGCTATCGCCCAGAGTGCGCATAGCAGTCTCTGCGCACATGTCGGCAGCCGGGTGGTCCAAGGAGGGGCTGGGGGGAGGGGTCTTGAGGACCTTGATCAAAGCATCCTGGGCACGTCTCCGGACCTTGGGGCGGTGATCAACCGACAAGCTCAGCAAGCCAGCCATGGCCCGACGGGGGCTGATTTGGGTGTGTGGAAGTTGCCAGGCCGCGACATCTTGGGCGACGAGGAGAGACTCCAGACAGCCGATCGACGGACGGAGGAGCGGGGCTTCGACTTCGGGCAGGGAGAGCGCCGGCGCGAGACTGGTCAGGATATGAGAGAATTTGGAGCGAAGGATCGGTGCAGGGACATATGTGGTGGTGATGTCGAGCAGATACACAACGGAAGTAGCGAGGTCCTTGTTGACAATGCCTTGGGTAGCGGAGATCGACTGGCCAAGAAGCGCCAACAGCGCGGCGAAATAAGCTGTGGCAGAAAAATCGGCTTTCTGGTCGCGGAGTGTGTCTTCAACTGCAGAGAGCACGACGGCCGTCTAGGAAGAATGGTCGTCCTGGTCAATAACGTTGTGTCACGAGGAAGATTGGAGTAATTCCAGATCTTGAAGCCGAAGAGATGAGAATTTGACGGGGGACTTACATGTTGCTGGTTCTGCAGCTTGGGAGACTTGATCTTCTCCAGCTTCTCCGCCAGGGTCGCCATGATGGAACGATCGACCGACAGGCAGTTGAGAAGACGGTCAGAGGATCTGGGATGGATTGGGAGGAGGGGGAGGGTTGAAAGAAGTCGGTGGATGCGGAGATTTTTTTTGTGGTCCGGCGGCGGGATCTTTTGGAATGGTGAAAAAAAGGTACGGGCGGTTCTTGGCGCCGTTTATCGATAGAGCGCGATAACAGATTCGCAGCGGAGAAGAAAGAGACTGGATCACCACTACTGTGGATTTTTCATCGCTGTCTACTAGATATTCATACCTAGTGTTCTATTGTCAGTTCATTTGTGATCAACTGGCGCGAATCCAGTCCTAGCCTACATGAGCAATATTCTTAGCCAGCGCCCCATTCCTTCTTCACACTTTGGGCAACTGAATGTAAAATGTCGGAAAGAGCAAAGAAAACCAGAATAGATAGAAGTTCTAACAAGACATGAAAGTCGTCATAACATGACCATCATCCGCACTAACTGACCGGAACATCAGAAACGATAGCCTGTGCTCTCGTTCGGTCTTCACCACACACCCGCACATATGGTTCACCTTCCAGCCAATTATTCGCGTACCCAGCACATCTCTCGCTCCCATGGAGAGATCGACGAGCTCTCACAGCCATTGGGAGAGTCATCCGCCAGCCCTACACCTTCTACACAGTTATTCAAAAGCGCCGCCCGGGTGAGGGATCAGCGGCAAGCGACCTGTCTCCCTGCAAACGGTCCCTGCAGGGCAGCTGGGGGTTGCAACAGGCCATAAGCCAACCGGCAGCCAAGCTCCCATATCCCGCCCCTCGGAATCCAACCTTATGTTTTGCTCTCATCTCTGTGGCAAACAGCATGGCCTACGCAAGCCGCCGTGCAACGGAATGCGATGGAAATGGTGGGGTTCAGGGCAGTCTCTAGAATAAGATCTCCCCGCTGTGTTCTGGCTCGAATCCCAGGGTCTGTAACTTGCCGTGTCGCTTCTTGTCGTTGGATTTGCGCTTGATCTCATCTTGCTTCTTCAATTCGAACACTTCCTGGAACGACGCTCTTTGGAGGTGAGGGGGCACATCGTCTTCTTTGTCGAGGTCCTGCGGCGATAGAATCTTGGGTTAGTCACAAGCTCGTACACAAGATACAAAATACAACCAGTCTAGCCATCCCCGAGCGAGTAGAGAAGAAGGCGTACAATCTCTCCGAGAAGCAATACGTTCTCGCCACGGACAAGGAAGATCCCGCGCGGGATGTCGGCGTACAGATTCCCCGAGTAGAGGCGTTCGATGGTATCTTGGAGAACGAGGTTGGCTGCATAAGAGAGGCAATCAGAGTGTCGTTCCCAAATCGCAAAGCAAGCAGAAAGACTCTTCAGAAAGTCGCCCGTGCTTTGCTCCAAAAAGCGTGTGTGAAGGCATACCGAACTGATCCCAACTTCTCAGGACGCCAATCAACTTCCTTCCGTCACGCAAGACCAAAACAAGCTTCTCTGGCGTAAGTGTCAGCCTTCGTCCACCCAGATCCAAGCACTTTCCCCCCAAGCGGTGAGAGCCCGAGTCGCAGGCGGAAATCACGTACTGTCGGTCAAATCCAATAATTGAGCCGCTGTGGTGAACATCTGCGGCGGCAGCTGCGGGGGACCATGCGTCATGGGTCCGAGGGTGTTGTTGTTCTGGGGCGGGAATCCCTGCGGCGCATTGCCCTGGGGGCCACCGACGGGGGGTTCGTTGATTGGGAGGCGTTCCATTGTCTTTTGCTGGATCTTCACACCGAGATGATGTGAGGGGAAAGTGTTGGTGGGTGGGAATCGGGGTGGGAGTTTAATCAGGGCCGTGTCAATTGCGGGGGTTCGCTCAACTTCGGAGATGCGGGCGCAATGTAAATGGTCAATTCTATTTCCACAGACTCAGTAAGAAGCGGCTATGAAGCTCTCATTCTGCGCTAGGGAAGCAATCTCCAGCGTTGGGGCTTTTGAGGTGGGATGGAGAGCATACAGCACTGCATCGGCGAAGTTGTTGGTGCGAACGGAAGGAGGTGTTTGCTCTGTTTGTTCGGTGCAGTCGTCATTCTATTATGTGGAGTCTATCAAGACATGGTCGCTCGAATGTGAGACTCAAAGATGGAGCTCATGCTCGTATATATACTCTAAGGGGCAAAGTTGATCTTTGGGCTCTATTATATATACGTTTACTTCACGTACTATATGTGGCGAGCCGTGACGTTGCAGGCTCTCTACGCTTGCATGCGATGCACGCTACCTGATTTATCCTCATGTCAAAACACCGCTACAAACGACCGGAATATACTTCTGCTGATGGAAAGCTCAATCTGATTCAGCTGACAGTATGATGAATAGCCCGTCCTGAGAACAAAACTCGGCACGACCGAAGACCACAGTACGCTGAAGACAAGACATGAGAGAACAGCTAAGAGAAACATCTAGAAAAGCGCTCAAAGCAAGGCAGGGACCATAAAGCCTGGACAGAAACGCCGAGTGCGAGGATATGAGAAAAGCTCACCGGATGCCTCATCAACCCACTCGACACATCTAATAGAATTCAAACCACACTCACCCCTCGCCGCTGTCCGCGCATCCGCTCTTCTCGGCGCCGACTGTACGGCGCGCAGTACGGCTCGTCGGACGAGCCGATATTTGCCCGGACCGATTCGTGCGACTGGTGGTACGCTGGACTCGACGGCGAAGGGGGCAATTGCATCGCCTTGAATTGGTCCACGCTGATGATCCGCAGCCCATAGAGGTACTGCATCAGCTCGAAGTCGGGCCGGCTGCCGGCGAGGGACTGGCCTTGTTGGTAGTGGGCCGAATCCACGTGGTCGAGCATAGCGTCCCAGGCCCCCAAATCGGCCGTGTCGTGGAATCTTGCCCCCTCTCCGGTGCACAGGGGGCAGCGAGCCGTCTTGGGCGGCGCATGGGTCCGGAAATGGCTCAGGACGTGAGTTCGCCAGTCGTGCGCATTGTCGAATGCGATGTGGCAGTCAAGGATGTGGAACAGGCAGAGGTAGGAATAGTGACGATCGTGACCGTCATCGCGAGCCGGGACGATGAGAGCCCCCGTTCCATCATCTACCAAGAGCGCATGGCCTGCAAGATCGGATGCCCACCGCGTGTCAAGGGACATGTCGGATGAGGATGCTGAGTGGGATGCGGTGTCATTCAACAGGGACGGCACAGCCGACATGGTGTCCCAGTGTACGTCTCTTTCGTACGTCTGACTGCGATCTTCTGTGATGAACCTATCTCCAGTGCACCGAAGCTCGAATAAGAAGAAGAGTATATGGGTGGTCTGGCCGATAGGAAGCTCTTGGGCGGCCACCGAGGTGCGCTGGAAACGCTCCCGAACGGAACACTGGGGCTACGCTATCCTATTCTGCGAGCAGAGGGTGACAAGCAGTCTTGTTCTCGCCACATAGTTGTTAGCCTGGAGGTTGTGAAAAGAAAGCAAAGAGCTTACAGTCTCTTCGGTATGGGAGGGAGAGTGGGTTCGGCCATATAGTTGGCCGCCGCGCGGTCGCCCAAGGCGGGGTTACAAATAAAGTGAAGCGCACACCTTCAGGTTGCGAAGGAAAAGCAGGGAGAAGGAAGATCGCATTCATCTTTGGGCTTACCTTGAACACCGTAAACAACTCCAAACTCCCTGTTACATCAACACCAACATTTTTCGTTGTAGTAGCCGCGAGAAATTGTCGCATGGTTCAACATGTTAGACCTTCTAGTTAGGAGCTTCGGTCTTTGTTCGGCAGGAAAAGCGGGGAGGGGAAGGCATAAGTCAGTCAGTCAGCTAGTCAGTCAGTCCTCCGGGAATAAATTGTAAGTAGTTCAGGTAGTAAATAGAGTATGTAGTTACCTAGTCGACGACAAACAAGTCAATGGGTACAGTACATTGATTGTCATTGATTGTCAAGGTCTACTTGTACTCAGGGAAGTATTGCTGTATATTACAGTAGCTGCTCCTTCCTAGGGCCAAGTCACCCGGGCCCTGGGTAAGGTGGATGTAGTGACTCGTCAGTGTGCTACATGAGCCCGATGGCACAAACATGCGTTTTGCTTATTTGGTCTTGGTCATGGGAGCAGTGGGCTCTGGTGTATTTCCCGAGGATCCCAGTAAAGAAAGCTGGGATGTCTTTGGCAAGGGAGAAAATGAATTGCATCAGCAGCATCGTAATGATCTCTAGATGGCTCGGGCTTGAGATACGGCTTTTCTGGCCGACACTCTAGACAAGAGGATTGTTACTTGTACACCTTATGATTATGAACATACTTTCATTAAGCCTTTTAGGGTATAGTTGTGACTCCACTGTATTGTACCCGAACAGGAGGGCATATATGTGTCCATATCTGAAAGTCAATATAGGTCTTTTGGTTTTACTAGAACTTCTCGAAAATGATTGCGTTTCCTCATGAGCAGAGCCTTGAAGAGAAATCTGAAATCCGGAGTGATTGGATGACGGTAACGAAAGTACTAATATAACACGAGCTGAGATACCATACCATACTTCATGAAAGCGACCAGTCATCCACATTCGTCTTGCACACTTCGCCCTCCCAACAAAAGGCAGTCCCAAGAGTTAGCACTCGCCTCCCAAGCATCCAAGATCTTATCAGCCATTGAATCATCGATAGGGGTCCTCAGTATCGACCCAAATTTCGAGAAGGTTTTAGTGACTATTCTGATTGGCTTATTGGTTTGCTGTTCGATTGTCGGCATTCCTCAGCTGTATACAAACTTGGTTACATTAGTACACTTCCACGTCAACCGTGTCTTAAACATCGAAGAAACCATGCTGGGCATCCAACGACCTCACATCAAAGCTCGCATACTACCCAGGACTACTATGAGCTTCACAAAAGATTGTCATTTATTCCAGCAGGTCCGTTCAACAGGTAATCGGCTGATTGACACAAGTAGTAGTCACTACTTAAAATACACCTCTGGTCGGTGGCTTATCAATGAGGCGCACCAACTCCAAACGCGCCGTGTCAACTTCAACGTGCCAGCGCTGCAGCGGATTGCCGGTCAACTGATGGAAAGCCGATGCACTCGGATGGATAAGATGCCCGAGGGGCTTTTCAACAAGGTGTTTTCTTTACAGATGGAGAATGGCAAGGAGATTGTGGCGAGAATCCCGAACCCGAACGCCGGCCATGCCCATCTTGTTGTGGCCAGTGAAGTCGCCACACTTGACTTTGTACGTTGGTGCCAATTCCCCGGTTCCTTGTCGCCGCAGTGTTTTCCTGATATGCAAGAAACCACATTGAAAGCTTCGAACTGTTCTCAAGATACCAGTCCCCCGTGTTATCTCGTGGAGCTCTTCCCCGGAGGTGAACCCCGTCGGTGCTGAATACATCCTAATGGAGAGGGTGGAAGGCCAGCAACTAAGCAATGTTTGGGATGATATGTCCGAAGCTCAACGCTTTGGGCTTGTAAAGAGCTTAGTGGGGATTGAACGGAAGTTGGTGAAAGCAAAATTCACCTTGCATGGCAGCCTGTACTACCGAGATACATTTCCACAGGAGAGAAGCAGCATTGCCGCCCTGGAAACAGCAGACCAAGAGGGCCAATCCGAATTTGTTTTGGGTCCGACTACGCAGCGGTCCTTTTGGGGAGACGAGGAACGCGGATTGGAGATGGACAAGGGTCCTTGTGAGTGTCAATCGTTGTCAATCTCTATCCCAGGAAATCGAGTACTGAAACTGAGGAAATCAGGGGAAACGGCCCAGGAGTACTTCGCAGCTATCGCAAAGCGGGAGATATCACGCATACGAACTGCACATGGCAGATCCAGAAATTTTACTGCACCTGTGGGCAAAACGCGACGAAGGCGTGATGCTCACATCCAGCTCCTTAGGCAATTTCTAACGGTGCTTCCTTACATTCTACCACCCGAAGAGATCCTTACGCCGGCCCTTTTGCACTCGGACCTCCATCACCATAATATTTTCGTCGATCGGTCCGATCCCACTAAAATCTCCAGTATAATCGACTGGCAAACCGTCCACACCGCCCCGTTGTTCATGCAAGCGAGGTTCCCTTCGATCTTCAACTGTGACGATATATACCCATGGGGAGCGGTCCAACCCAAGCTACCCGAGGATTTCGAAACCCTCTCAGCGGCCGATCAAAAGCAAGCGGAGGATCAGCTTGACCGGCTCCGATTGAAAAAGTTCTACGAGCTGGCGTCGCGGAAGTTCAACCCGGCTCTTATTAATGCAATGGACAAGATGCGAGATGATAGTGATCCGACCACTTTCATATTTCACATTGTCGAACAGTCCTCCGAGGACGGGCCGATGCCATTGAAGGAACTGTTAATCCACTAAGCAATGGGACCGCATCATGGAACGGCGAGGCTCCACCGAACCGTGCCCCATCTCGTTCTCGAGAGCCGAGATCGAAGAGAGTCGGCAGCAGGTCGAAGCCTGGGCAGCCGAATTCGGGGAATATAATGGTCTGCGGGCGGAACTGCTCGGTGACGATGGCTGGGTCTCCCATGATTACTACGAGGAAGCTAGGAGCAGGTGGGAGAAGAACAAGGCGACTCTGGAGAGCTTATGGGAACAACTAGAGACCTTGCTCTGATATCTGCCCCGGACAATCGGAGTTGATCCAGCAGAGAGATCGAGTGTAAGTGGCATTGCATGGTAACCCAAGTCATCAAGCTCGCATACCAAGCTTGACCGTAAACTAGTCCAAATACATATATCACGCGTGTACAATCATCTTTCTTTTCTTCTACGATTTATCAAGATTTCCAGGCCAGGATTCCCTAAAAGAGTTAGATTCTATAAACCAGAGCAATACTTCTTTCGGTCTTATCTAACCCAACTTCCAGTCTACTACTCTTTCAAAAGCAGTCCCTGACTTGACACTTTGTAAAGGAGCAGTACCAGAATTAGATAAGCAGGTAGGGATACTTCACAGTAGACCAGCAGAAAAAGAAAAAGAACGTGTATACAGTTCATGTGAGCTTCCCGCAAGGTTCACCGGACCCCCCCAAACTCTACGTGACTGTATACCGAAGAACCCTTCAAATCTCAATCGAAGTGAATATAAAAGGGGGGGGGGGCAAGTAGTCAGCAGGTAGTAAGGTGTAAAATCCAATTGAAAAAAAAAACCCAAGGTAGTATAGGACAGATCCCATCTCGAGTATAAGTAATCGAATCAACTCCAGAAATGACATAATCAGACTGCGTCCGAATCGACTTTTGAACCGCACGATCGAGATAGACCAACGAGGTCGGCTGAGCCGCTTCCTGTAAGTTAGTTGACTTATACCCTAAGGTAGAGTACAGCACTACCCGTGATCTAGTCCTTGATTATTCGTTTCCAAGAGCCAATCCCAGGCCGAGCGCATATCTTTAGGCGCCCTTGCTACTAAAATCCTTAGGTCACCCACTACTACTCGTACCTAGCCTTCAGGTACATCTCCTTGATTGACATGCCAATCCGGGTCACGCGATCGCGGCATCCCCATGGCCAACTGACACGGGCCACACCTTTCCAGGCTCTCGTCTCAGTGCCAGAACCGGTTTCGCAAAGGGTTACGAAGCCTACAGAAATACATAGAACTGTACTAAAGTATACTAAAGTGGGCCCATGATATGTATTGTTTCCAATTAAGGTTGATGTATATTGTTGTAATTCCTCTCGTCCTGCTCGAGGTGGTCTATAGCAAAAATAGCGAAGAATGAAAGAACAAAAGTCAGGTCTATCAATGTAACCCAGAATGGAAAGAAGGAAAACAATCGGAAGCAAGAATGGTAGTCGGTATTTTTCATCCTCGTGGCTACAAGGGCCACGAAGGACAGGAGCTGAGCAGCGAACCCCGCTGCTCAGGTTTGAAGATAGGAGATAGGAGATGTTCCGAGAGGAGAAGGGGGAATGTGATCAGGAGATCAGACACTGAAGTGAGAATCAGAAGGGACAGAAACAATTCACAAGATATCCCATCCATCTATTGGTAGTGACGCCTCGCAAAAGAGTACAAAGAAGTGTATAAGAGCCATGAGTCCAAAGCCATGTAAAAATAAGAAAGAAAAAAACCACCCAACCAACTGACACCGATGATGCCCATGAACCATTGTAAATGCACAAGTCTATTCGGTCGTAGCACGCATGAAGATATAATGCTTTTTTGTCGGAATCCAAGTTTACAAACCCAAATGTATCGGCACGGGGGTCGATTTAAAAGGCATGATCGGCCAGATCGCCGCCCGCGACTGAGTTGGCGGTGGACGAGGTGACCGAGGAAAACCCACTGCCAGGATTCAACATATCCTGGACTGCCACTTTCGGTACCTGAGGAACAGGTAGCTTGCGCTGTGTGCCATCGGGTTTGGACATAATATCGGTGATGCTCGGACCATGACTCTGACTGGGGCTGTAGTAACTGGGACCCTCCGGTTGTGGCTCCATGGGAGCCAGGGCGGGGGTGTGGTGAAGCGACAAATGACGAATTGAGGGAAGGTGCAGATCGCTCGATCCCAGAGGTCTCAGCCGCGGAGAGTGGGCGGGGGTAGCCAAAGGCGTGTGGTCAGGAGTTGGAGAAAGGGAGTCATGCGAGAAGGTGGGCGAGGATGGAGCGGTCGAGTTGGGCGAATTGGGCCTGGAACGCTTCACACGATGGGAATAACTATCGTCTTCTTCATGCGAGTGCGACCGGCTCATGTTATGCGTGATCGCGTAAGCCGAGAGAGAAGGCAAACGACCGCTGCCGTGGTGACGGGAGCTGCTGAACAAGTGGTGATTGCGGGGGCCGGCATGGAAGCTGAAGTGGTCGTCGCGCTCCACCTGCGAGGCAGCGGTGGCAAGGAGATTGATGTCCATGCCAGAAGATGCCCGCTCAGTATTGCGGGTGTAGGGCCCCAAGTTGGAGCGCATGTGGTTGGCATAGTTGGAGAAAGAGTGGGGAGGGGAAATGTCGGGAGAGCCAACTTGCGAAACAGGCGCAGAGCGAGTCATCGGCTTGCTGGGAGGGGGCATCAGGGCCCCTGCATTGTTGGGCATCGCATTCTCCTGACCAGCTGCGGCCGCGGCAGCCGCAGCGAGATGCTGAGCCTTGTTGCTGCGCCTCGAGTTGGGGTTGTTGTGAATTCGCGAGTGGCGAGTAAGTTCGTCAGAGCGACTGAATCGCTTAGTGCAGCCAGGGAACTGGCACGCGTGGGGCTTCTCGCCCGTGTGAGTGCGGATATGTCTCGTTTGGTGCTCCAGGCGATGGAAGGCACGATCACACAGCGGGCACTTGTACGGCCGAGGAAGATCCTGGCGCACTTCTTCGGTCGCAGGACGGCTACCCTTCATCAGAGGAGGGAGAAGACTGACGGACGAAGCCATAGTGGAAGTGGATTGAGCGCTGGACGGAGTAGAAGGACCCTTCGAGCTATCCACAGGGGTGGCAGGTGAGGACGGAGTAGACTCAGTCGAATTGCTCTGAGGATTCAGCAGATTGGAGAAATCCACTGAAGAGGCCGGTGGCGGCATGTGAAACTTTCTCTCAAGACGGGGAGGGAGAAGGTAGTGAGAGGTAGGACAGAGCCGGAATTTGAAAACCCGTGCGGGAGGGATGAGCAGCCGAGGCGATAGACCGTGTGTCGCGACCAGGGGGGGGAACAAGGAGCTTATATCGGCGAGTCGATCACCACCCGCTAGTATAAACCACCCAGGCCTAGCGTTGCCAAGAAAAGGTCGAGCAGTGGATGTCGCAAGGAATGATATAGACCTTGTGACGCGACAGGGCTTAAAGTAGGTACGATCTTGATAAGCGTTGGCTAACCCGACTCAAGACACTTCTGGACAATGTAATCGGATTTTCAACAGACAGGAATGCGGAATGTGGTGGGTGAGGAGGAGGAAGGTGATGATGATGATAGTAATGATGATAGATAGTGTGGTGGCAGGCCGGAATCGGAAATGAACCCCGGTGTTGAATGGCGAGCCGAGAAAGGCGAATATTGGATTTGATGAGTCTCGAAGAGGAGGGGAAAGAGACAGAAATCTGGAGAAAGGGATCTGGGGAGGAGGTGATATAAGAAAGGAGAATCGGAAGAGTGAGAAGGAGGAATGGAGGGGAAGAAGAAAGAAACGGAGCTCGGGGGAGGGGAGGAGGGAAGGGAGTGTCGTAGAGGGGTGGGTTTATCGGAATCGGAGGACAAGAAGGGGAAGAATGGGTAAGAGTGAAAAAAAAGGGCAAAGGAAAAAAAAAAAAAAAAAAAAAAAGTAAAAAAAAAGAGTGAAAAAAATGTACATTGTGTGGGGATAAATATCGGGGGGGCAAAAAGCAGGCTCTGGAGACTAGTTGAATGAAAAGGGAAATAAGAACGTGCTTTCCGACCAAACCTGATCGGCTGCTGTCCTTAAAGAGGATTCAACCGGTCACTCTTACCAGCCTAATGGGACACCTGTTTTTACATATGACTTCCAATGTTTCTTTTTTACAGAGTACATATCGGACGAATAGAATTTCAATAAGATGGTCCTTGATCTGACCTTAGTATGTCTCAATGCCATGAATAGGTTGTGTTTCTTATTGTTGTAGTTATGGTTTATAAGCAGGCAATTGACATTCAAGTCTTCAATACGTTGCCTATCTCGGGTCTCTTCCGTCGCCTGATTTTCGGACCACGCACGGTGTGTTAGAGAAGAAAAAAAATCCACTATGACCAACCGGGAAGGGAGACGCTCAGAACAGGTGAGGGTAACGAAAAGAGTAAGAAAGGAGGAGAGAAAAAAAAAAGCAGAGACAGAAAAGAAAAAGAATGTGGGGCTAAACTAGAGTCGATAGAGATTCCGGAGAAGAAACTGGAACTGCAGAAGTGGCTGTGTGGCCTGGAGAAGTGCGTGCCCGGTATTATCGGGTGTTGGAACGTTGGTATGGAGTAAGTGTTCCAGTAGGTAAGTAAGGTAAAGAAAGCAATGCTCAGCTCAGCTCCGCTCCGTATGGTAGATGTTGAATGTGAACTGAACCTCTCAGTCTTCCACCCCTTTTCATCTACAGTCATAAACCGGCTATCGCGGATGTCCTCTGGGGGCAATGAACGAGTGTATTGTATGATAAGATATCATTGTTGTTGGTAAAGCCCCCCCCCCCCCCCTTCCACCACCACCACCGCCATCATCATCCTTTCCCCTCCCTCACAATTCTCGCTCTCCACCATCCGGGGCAAAAGGATCTGGTGGTGATCAAAGGGGGCTCGATTACGTGATTGTGTTCCGCAAGTCGGATAATGCACAAACATGGATAGCTATTCAGCCAATCTTTCTTTTCCCATGTGATAGCTACACACTATTGACTTGAAAAGGTGGGTGCGTCCCCTATGTCGCCCACCATGAATAGACTTCTGGGAGGGTAGGATGCTGTATTGGAACTCAACCAGCTCTCTCTGCGTGATACGGTCAGATGGTGGGGGATTGGGGGTTTGAGTAAACGTAGAATATCCCCAATCAACCCCCCTCAATGCTGTCCCTCCCCCCAAACTCGCCGCCCCCGTCCCCATCAAATCCTCCCTCCGTTCATCTTCCCCAAGGGTCCCTTCCCCAGATGATGCCATCCTGTTGTGATGAGATGAGAGTCGATGATGAAAAGATGAGGTGATTGGCGCTATGAAGGGGGATCATCCAGTATTTCTTTTCCTAGGGAGGGTTTGTTATTTGTCGATTACAGTATTTCTTTTTTCGGTTTTTGCTTTGTGTTTTGGGTTTCCTCTTGGCAAACCCTTTCCAGTTCCCTTAACTTCGAAGTCCGGGGCATACCCGGGGGAGACCAAGAAAAATCAAAAGAAAAAAAAAGGAAAAGAAAAAGAATTGTTCGACAGATCTTCAGAACCGCCCAGTCCAGACCAGCTGATCGACCGACATTCAGGCGAGGGTTGGTTAACTGAGAATCTGAAGATAAGACCATACCTAGTAGGCAAGCTGAGGAGACGGTCTGGGGTCGAAATGTAAGGTTTCCCAATGACATCTCTCCGTGACGGAAGCGGTGATCATGCCAAAAGGGCTGGGTAGGGCAGAAGCGGTACGTGGAGTCAAAAAGTCATACGATGGGCGAGATCCAATACATCATCATTGTCCTCATCCTCATCGGTGAGGGCGGGGAGGGAAGGCGCTCCAGAGGGGGGAGGTTTTTCGATGAGGCTGTTGGATTGTTGGCGACGGCAGCCACAGGGCGAATTGGAAGGGCGACGAAAAAGAGCCGGGATAACATGCCATGCGGGTAAATGGCGAACGAGCGGCCATCCGTCGGCATTTCCTTATTATTGTGGGGGAAGAAGAAAAATTAAAGCCAGCATTGCATCAGACATCAACCATGGATGGCTCATCAGCCCTTCCTTTCCTTTACCCATGAGTCAGAACAGCGGACGAGGCGACACAATACAACCCCACAAATTCAGCTGCCTCCGGATGTTACTCATATTAACGGGTGTTGATTCGAGTAGAGTACGGGGAAGGCTGCATTGTCTTCTTTTTTACCCTTTCCTTCTCAGCTCTATTAGTGCTGAAGGCGCCTAGAACTAGGCAAGTAGGCAGGCAGGCATGAATGATGGCTGCGACGTGGGTGATGCGCAGCGAAGGTATGCGCTACATCATGTGGTCGGTGCACACACACATACAGGGTCGACGAGAATCGTCGCAATCGCACATCATATCTATGCAAGATAGAGGCGGTCGTCTTTGGAGTAGGATACACTATGATATCCTTAATTAACCGACTGTCAAGCTTCGCAGGTGCGATTAATCCGTTTGTGACGCGCACTCCCCCCTCCCATGTAGCCCGGAATCGAGGTCTCTCACAACCCCCTGGCCTAGCGCTTACTATTCCCACCGCATCGGAGGGGACCCTGCATCGTTTCATCGGTGCCAGGCGTCTACAGGAGCTTTTCCGCTGGTGATATTGACAGGGGGGAAAGGGTGATTACTCAGTACCTCGAGACAGAAAGACGAGGAGTAATCCTAAGGAGGGGCCGAAAGACGGCTAATTGTTGATCCAACGCAAACTAGAATCAAGTCCGGAAATTGAACTCCGCAATAGATTATCCCCAGGTCCCAGACCACTTCTAATCTCCTAAAGCTCTGCCACCGCCGTGGACGGAGTGAATTTCCCCGGACGGGCGAACGAGGGAGAGGGAGGGGGGAGCCTGAGGTGGTTCATCCGACAAGGGAAATCCCCGTGCGGGAACTCTGCTTGCTGATATGAGGAGGGGACAGAATTGGGCGTATAATGAACCCGCCACCGATCCAACTTGACTAATGATATTGTCTGATTGTCGCATGATGCTCTTAAGCGATTGAAGGAATAATATTGAGACTATGGAGGTCGAGGACCCTAAGCCCAAGCGTCATCCGGGATAAGGTAAGATACGGGTTTTCGGCAACTCCAGCCAGCCATTAGACAATCCGCGAATCACTGGTGTACGGTGCATTCTCTGCTCAATGCCCGGGTGGTGGTAAAAGCAATCACATGTCACTAGACCATGATAGATCTTATCTTCATGCTTCTTGATGCAATCGCCGGCTGATAGCTTCCGCTCTCACACCAGGGTATGGTTCTTGGTATGTAAGGGTCAATGGGCAGCTGGTATTAGTATTTGGGAGAGGAATGTAGGTACTTACGTACTTCTCTCGGAAAACATACTTGTACTACTTATGATCTATGACGAAAGGACAGCTTGAAGGTCCGAAGAGTCAAAAGCGAGTATGCTCAGGGCAAGGGCAAGAACATTAGAATTCGTAATTAGGATGAATATCCGGGAAATCGGAACACATCCATGCACCAAGCCGTCTGGGCAGTTCTGTAGATCGCAGATAGCCCCAACCCCGAGGGGTCTGGGTCTGGGGAGGGAGGAGGAGAAGGGGGGTGCAACCCCAATTTGGGCCACTAGAATGAATATCACAGTCACATTGCCGCAGGAGAACGTGATTCTGAAAACGCCTGTCCATTGGCCTTTTGACGATAAAAAGTACCAGATGCACTGGATATAATTTATCGACCGCATAGTAGATTCTCTTAAATAAAATCTCTTAACGCCGATGTGAGCTTATCGCAGGGATCGCAGGACCGATGATACGTAGGGCAAGGGCAAGGAGGTGGTCGGTATAGCCGACGGAGAAAAGCTCCCCGCGGTTGATATCGTGGCCGTGGCGGTTCCCCTGGGTCTGATAGGATAAACTCGGCTGTCTGGGCTGTGATCTGGAACCCACCCCCACGACCCCGCCTGACCTGAAGGTTTACCCGCCTAGAGAGGAAGGAATGGCGACCCGGAAGAATATGGGTGCCATTTGGGAAAGGTCAGTACCTAGTCTATAAGTTATTGTTGACTAGATAATGAGATCTGTGAGATAAGGCAGGCAAAAGTACGGAGGTATTGCCCCTACGGGGACGTCTAGGATATCGAACACGGGGTCACAGGGCTATCAATTTGTAGGGCCTAGAGTAATGCTCAATGATCATCTGCTCGACCTTATCTGGCAGAAAATCTTGCTTCTTTCATGCTCTGCGTCCAAAGTTGAGTAGAACGGAGGGGGGGG
>WOUI01000513.1:0-20706 GCA_012184565.1 Aspergillus floridensis | reverse complement strand
GGACCAAGAGTAGAGAAGCGTAAGATTTAAAACAAAATCTGTCCCCGGGGGGCGGTAGATAAAAGGATGGGGGGAATTCCTTCCCCCCCCCCCCCCCCCCCCCTCTTCCCCTCGGCGCCTCGGCGGGCTGCCTGGTATAGCAAGCATAAGCAAACAGTAGGTTTTTGGGTGGGGTGGCTACTGCTGTACAATTGGACTAGGCTACGTGCTTGAAGTCAAGATGGTTACACGGCTTCGGCGGAGAGAGCAACATGAAGAATTGTGAGAAGCCCCGCTGTTTCTATTCGAATGGGCAGGGCATGAAGGGGCTTTTTGCTGCTCGACATGTATGGCATGGCTTTGGGGTAGGGGTATGAGAAAACGTTTTGCAGAGGTAGAGTTGAGGGTCTGCTTTAGTTCATCTAACACGTCTCTCTGTCTTCGACAGCCAAAGGAGAAAGACAAGTGCAGGCACAGCACCAGGTGTGCACAGTACCTCACAATGCGCTAGCTAATTCTTCTGGGAGGTCCTGAATAAAGAATTTGAGAATGTGTAGAGTTAGTTCCATCTAGTCTAAGCCACATAACATAACAAAGAATATGCCCGGTATATATCCAAATCCTGCAAAAATGAAAATACACAAAGTCTGCAGTGCCGCCCTTAAGGAGCCGAATCCAACGTCCCCTTACCCCCCGTCGAAGCCGTAGCATCGGGTCCCTTCTGCTGACGCAGCTTCTGCTCGAACTTGGCGAATTCGTGCATTGAAATCTCCTCCTCGGGGTCCAGCGCCTGCTCAACACCTTGGACTTCCTCAATCTGTTTGCCAATTCATTAGCCAACCGCCCACTTTCTCAATGGGAAGGAAAGGGGAGGGGGGGGGGAACATACATAATGCATCAACATAGACTCAATCCCATTCTTCAACGTCACCGTGCTGGAGTCGCAGGTCCGGCAGGCACCGCGCAACTTCAGCAGGACGATGCCATTCTCGAACCCGCGGAACTCGATGTCGCCGCCGTCCTCCTGGATGGCTGGGCGGATGCGCGTGTCCAGCAACTCCTTGATCATGCCAACCACCTCGTCGTCTTCCTCGTCAAAGCGCAGCGAGTCCGCCTCCTCGCCTTGCGAGGCCTCGCCGCCCGCCTTGGCGACCGTGTTGACGATCGACTCGCCCGACGTCACGGCCTGCGTGATCAGACTGAAAACCTCGGGTTTGATGTGCGCCCAGTTGGCGTCGGCGGCCTTGGTGACGGTGATGAAGTCGGGTCCGTAGAAGACCGAGGTCACGCCCTCGACGTTGAGGAGCTGCGCTGCCAGCGGGGACGGGTGCGGGGGCGCGAGGGTCGAGCGTGGGGAGAGGTATTCGAGGAAGGTGGTGGGGAAGTTTTCGGGAAGGACGCGGTGGTTGGGGATGAATTTGAGGGCCTGTCATTAATGGTTGGTTAGATGGTCGTTCACGATACCTTTAGTCGATCGAAGGGGGAGGGCGGTACGTACATCAGGGTTCGGGGTGTTCTCCGTCTGGATGAATATCGTGCGCTTGCTCGTCGGCGCCGGGCCGTTCACTCGCGCCTGCACGAGGGAATGGTGGTGAGGTTGCAGAGTAGGCCGGCGACGGGTCTCGGAGGGAGTGATCGCGGGCAATCGTGCGGAACGGTGGACGCTGCGGTAGGATCCAAACACCGCCGGCCGGGCGAAGCGCGAGGCCTCGAGAGCGCTGCTGCCAGCACCGCTCGTCAATTTGCTGGCGGTGCGTCGAAGCATGGTTCTCCCGGATGTAGAGCTGACAGACATGGTGTGCAGATTTGATTGATTTGGGGGGGCTTTTAGGCGCAAAAACTGGTCGAATGATCTTCCGTTGGTGGCTAAAAACCGTTCTTCGGAGACGTTGAGAGATGGAGGACTGATCGATAATACTTTCTTCCCCCTCGGCCTCTGACGCAATGTGCTGCACGTGACCTCCAGCATAGAGTTGATGACAAATTCGGGACCGTCGGTAACCAATCACAATCTTACTGTTTGACATCTTTTGCCGATGCCGGGGAAGCCCCGGTTTGAAAAGTCTAGATTATACTGGGCAATGTGTTGTTCGGGATTGGCCAGAAAGTGTCAGCTGGATTGATACTGCTTTGTGATTCGCATGAGTAGTTAACTGAATGCCCATGTCTAATATACGCGGCATCGGTTATTGTTGTGGCGACTGCCTCTCAAACTAGACTTACGCGAGGTTGACTGCATGTAAACATCAATGGGATTATCATCTCCAGGATGCGGACATTTAATGCCGCAGATCCTGGAAGAAACAACTAAGTTGGCTATCGCACTCTCCTAGCGATTTGTTTGAACAATCGCATGGAAAAGGGTTACGTTATACTGGTGTATGGGGAATCACTGTAGATCTTTGGCCAAGAGTGGCGAGTCGACAGCAGTCAACCTCTAGACATGTTATTGAGGATGTTGGATACTCCCATGCCTAGTGCATGACTGGGCGGAAATCTCACTGTCATGGTGGCTGCCAAGAGCTGTCAGTCGAACAGCCGCAACTAAAGTCGATGGAATTGTGGTTGTCTTCTGTTTGTTAACAAACGCGTCAACTAAGGGTATGATCCGCTATAGGGCGGCCGATGATCTCAGGAGCTAGTCGACCACCAGAAAACAAGAGGACTGACCTAATCCTCTTGAATTCGTGCGGTGTCGCGCACCTCGTGGAAGAGAAGGGATAAGAATCAGTCGATACGTCGGTTGAGAGACGCATATCGCCCGTGAAGAAGCCGACTGTGAGGTGAAGGCAAACGGTCCTTCCAAGCTTATGCTGCATCGAAGCAGCCGGTGGAAGAAGACCTGTGTAGCTAGCCACCCCTCCTCGAAACCTCCCCGTCAAGCGACCTGCCAGCCTGTCGGTAAGTTCTTCCACGGGCTCAGGTTGCACCGCGCCACACGACGGGTCTATTTACAAGGTCATCACGCAACCACTCTGTTTAACATCCGCCGCACGAAGCTTGCACGACGGCAAGCGGCCTGTCAATTGACCCAGGAGGCCAAGGGAACTCTGACAGACGGTGGAACAACTTTCCGGCCACGGCTTTCTTTCGTTTTTACCCCGACGCACCGATTGGTGGTTGCTGTTGCAGCCCTTGTCACATGTGTGCAATCCATGCGATGAGTTCCGGGGGGCGATGAGTGGATCAATTCATGCTCTCATCGGATTCCAGCAGGGCACAGAGGCATCCATGATACTGAGGCAAGCGTGAATTTCCCACCAGGCGGTGGGAGCTGAGAATGTCTCTGCCTAGGATTTTGTCTCCGACCGATTCTATGGTGTCTTATTCCCAGCAAATCGCTGCTTATTCTGTGTTTTGACACTGTACCGAGGCCGGTGATGAGAGGCGCGATGGCTATAGCCCAGGAGTAGGCTTCTCCCCAGACAAAAGCTCAGGGAGAGTTTTCAGGCTCTTTCTACCATGTGCTGTCCTGCAGATACCGCACGATCCGGGGGCTAGTAGTGGCCAAGCAACAGCATCATTCGATGGAACCTTCGGGTTGATGTTTTGGCGAAATGTTGGATCATGAAGCTAAGAAGAGGAAGCTGTAATTTATATATATTCAAACACTGGTTCCTTTTACGGTCTGAAGTCCTGATGAGCTGAGCGTTCTTTACCCTGAGACATGATTCAGATCCCTGGATGTATGCGAGTCTAGGTTTCATTTATATTTGCCTTTCAGCCTGGGTCAACGATGTAGGCCCGGTGTAGGCTGTGATGACTCCTGTAGTACTCGCAATAATACCGTGTAGCACCTCACGTTATCTTGACAGCGCGGCGAGTGTGACCGCCTTCCCGAGAAGACCGCGCTAAGCCCAAAATATTCCCTCTGGATGCAACTTGCAGCGGAGCACATGGTCGAATCTTTCCCCCGTGGAGATCGAATCGACCCGGCGTGACTTTTCTGCTTGGTTCACCTTTCGTTGTGACCGGCTTCCGCAGGACGATGGTCCTCAAGGTTCATTTATAGCGCTACTAGCACGCCTCAAGACTGCGAAACAGACGGGCAATAAAATGCCGGGCACTTGCGAGGTCTGCGTGTCGGAGCCTTCCAAATACCGATGCCCGAGTTGCGGGCTGATGAGGTATGTGAGCAAATTTTCTCTCTCGCGATGTCTCCAGGCAGCGCAGGATGAAGAAAAACTTATGTGGTCCCGGACAATTACTTATTGTAGTCTTCTAGTTGCTCCCTCGCATGCACTCAATCACACAAGATCTATTGCGCCCCGAAGGCATTGCCGCCGAAACCGTCGGAAGACCAAGAACCCTCAGCTGCAACCAATGGAGACCGCCCCGAGGCTGAAATGCCTCAGACGGAGACTGGTCTTGATATCAAGTCCTTAGGCACCTCCAGTCAGCTCAAGGAGCTCCTCGATCGCTTTCCTTCTCTGCGGGATCAGCTGCAGGACATCTACCAGGCTACTTTAGAGGAGGAATGGCAAGAGACCCAACCGTACGCCGGTCGGCCCCGGGGCTTTGGGAAAGGCAGAGCGACGCATCGTCATCGCGGACCGTGGACGCGTGAGAAAGGGTTCAACCGGGGAGTGGGCAAGGTCAGAAAGCTTCGGGAACGGTGTGAAGAGGGGGATGAAGTAGGCCAGAAAGCAGAAGGCTATATGCGCTTCATGGCCTTGATCACGGGGAATCAGCTACCTGAGGCTGCATGAGAATATGCCTGTCTGGTTTTGTTGGTGCGCCTTGCAACGAGAGGCAAGGTGGCAAACTACGTTTCCCACCGGAAAGGTGCCAAGACTGCACGCAGTGCAGGTTTGAGCTTGGCCAGCCGACCAGCTCGATGCTGCTTCACCTAGCAGCCAGCCGCCTTGCCTCTCACCCTCAGGGACACGTGTGGGCAAACTAGCTGGAGAAGGCGGCGTTTGTCCGACGCGTTACGACAGCAATATCATCACAAAAGCTGCGTGTATATAGGTAAACAGTATAGCCTCACTCAAAGGCCACCGCAAAGCAATCGAATTTAAAACAGTAGCCAGGATGGCCAAAATGAGGAGATACCACGTGTACTGTCGCGTAGATCTGACTCAGGATGGAGCTACAGGCGATAGTTTGTCGACCAGATAAGCTGTTTTTGCCGCCACGCAGGCCGATCGTCGTGGATGGAGCAGTCAAATGATCATACCCCGTAGGTAATCCAGACTCTGGGGAATACCAGAGGGCCAATGGCTGCTCGTATTGTGCGGATAATCTGGGGTCACCCTACCAATAGCAAATTGAAATTGCCCTGGTCGCCGGTCGCATTTCTAGGGGTTGACGATCAGGCTGCCCATGGACATCCATCCCGAGCGATTTACCCGCACGAAAAGTGGGAGCGGGGGAGATCGCTGTGGATGGATTCCTTCTCCGTATTCCACGGAGTGATCGTACTGTACTGAAGTAACTCAAGTAAGGTCAGGTAGTCACTGCCGCGGTTGTACATGCCGATCAACTGGGATTCGCCGCAGATATTTAATCTAGAGGAAGGATTTCTTGCTCTTTGGAAATAGATCATGTCACAGTTTCTCCAAATGGTGGCTGATTCTTGGCTCGAGTCGCGTACATTGTTGGAAGGTGGTGGTGGTGGTGGTGGTGGTGGTGGTGGTTGTTATTGTTGGAAAGAGGAACGGAGGGGGATGTGATTGGGATGAATTGGATTGTCGGGGGATGGAAACCAAAGGGAAAGTTCGCAACTTTGGACCTTGCCGTAGCTCGCACTCTAACAATTACCTTGACTACCTTGACTACTGCCTCCGTCCATGACTCTTACTTCCTTTCTTCTCTTTTATAAACAGTCAATCCCTCTGTTCCCTTATGTCCGGCCCCCTGTGTGACCAGACAGGATTATTATTCGGCGACCAAGTACCGAGTGTCCGTCAGTTCATGTCAGTTCATGACTACTACTAGTACTATGCCTCGTGTTGCTAATTTTAATCGCAATCCTCCACAGTAACATTACTTAGTTAGCAGTTACTTATCTAGCTAACTAGCCAGGTAGGACTAGGCCCCCAGAGGCCTCTTCCTCCCGTCTACGTCTACTGCCCCGTCGGCCCCCAGTTGTCACTCCTACTATCAATTGCTGTACGAGACCACCTAACTGCTGTGTGCTGTCTATCCGTCTCCTCCGACTTTCGTCTCTCCTCAGTCTTTTTTTTTTCTTCTTCTCTCCCTCCAGCCTCTTCCCTGCCCTCTCCGATCTAATTGTACTGTACCTATCGCCGACTCGGTCCCTTCCTTTTTCCCTCTTCTCCCTCTCCTTCTCCCTCTTTCCCCTCCCCCCTCCCTCCTCCTCCTACGCATCATCCTCTCAACAATCTGTTCAATAAATCTCTCGTCAGACTGTGCTACCTCAGTCTGCGTCCCCCTCCTCTCCTGCCCTGGAACTGTGAATCGTATTCAATCCCACGAGGGGGCTCAGCTGGATTACCTTACTACCTAGGAGGGATCTTGTTACGGCTACAGAAGAGACCAATCAGAAGCGGAAGAGAAAAAAAAGAACATCGCTCCGGGCCAGACAACGGGCGGCGGAAAAACGACCAAACAAAAGAATCCCTTTCCCTTCGACTGAAACTGGTCCTACGCATTACTCCCCCTCTAAGATCATTTATTTTATACCATTTCATTTTTCGAAAATCTTCCCTTTGATCAATTGATTGCGGTACAAAACAGATTTCAATTGCTGATCCTTCCTCTACCGACCTTGTGCGAGCGACAATGGATGAGCTGCTGTGTCCGCCTCCCTCACTTACCTAGCCGTTGAAACCTCACGCTGTCGCACCTTGTGTGTTTGCTCGATCGGACCCTCATCTGCCCCGCGACCACCCTTTGCCCGTTTGCGCACTGTCTTCCCCCCCTTGAACGACCCCTCATGAATTCTCAACTTCCGAATAGAGAGCGAGCGGTATCTAGCGATAGAGCCGAGGCTGCGCCCGTCCCGCAGAGACCGGGGCTCCCCAACCGCACCATCTCCGCTCCCGCTGGGGGCCTATATAAGCTCGATTCGGCCAGATTGGCCATGGACTCGATCAAAACGGAGCGGACTCTGGTGGAGGAAGATGAATCATCGCCCTCGGCGGGAGGGAACAGAACCTCATCCGCTCACCCGGGTGAACAAGTGAGCCGGTTCCTTTCACCGTGGTTTTATTTCAAGCCATTTTACCTTGGTAAGGTTGTCTGACACTCAATGCCATTGCAGATGAAGCAGCAACTACCCAACCTAAACGGAGGAAATGGGATCCCGTCAACTCACACCGGCAATGAGGTGAGCCTACCCTACGATTACGTTTGGCGGCATAGCTGACCATGGTCTTTGATGCAGCCCGCCCCGAAACCGAATTTCCCACACGTGAGCATCGCCGTGGTTGGCCCAGACCATGTGGGTAAATCAACTTTCATTGAAAGCGCACTGGATATGAAACACTCGCTCTCATCCCGGGCAACGACAAAGAAGATGTCCCTTGATGGGACAGTTTACCTTGTTCGGTTGCTGGAGATTGATACACTGGAGATCTCGACTGGAAGCAATGGTGAGATCCAATGGCCAAAATTAGGAGGCGATGCACCTCCTTCCGTGGACGGTGTGCTTGTTCTCCACGACGTAACACAGCCTGGGAGCCTTTCCAACATCAAAGGATTGCTAGGTTTGTTCTCTTGTTCCGAGCTACAAGAGTATCTCGATCGAGATGGAGATTTGTATGCTAACGGTTGCAGCCTCTCTGGACGCCTCATCCATACCTTTTCGACTGGTCGCAAGTAAATGCGACATTCAACCGCCCCATGGTCTACTTGAGCCAGTATTAGATGGCTATGAGATCCTCCGCACCTCCCCCGATTCGCCACGGTCGCAGAAGATGTGCATCGCTCTGGTTTTGCGATCAGTCATCAGTGAAAGGAATGGTAAGTGTTTCAGTGCAAATATATCTTTCCTTTCCCCTCAGTCTGGAGTCGAGTCCACATTATTGGCGACGGTCTTCACTATAAGTGCTGTCTGTATACCCACGGTGTCTCTGTCTCCCATGACCATGAGTCACCCAAATTATCCACTTTTCTCCTGGTTATGTCGGCTGTGGCCCGTCCATAGCAATGGTCCACCGCATGTCGCGCTAGCTCGCGGCTCGGCTGCGCCTAGCGTTCGCGTTCGGACTTCGGAGACCCGCCCGTCCCCAGAATGCAGGCGCAGCAGCAACAGCGCCACCCCGATTTCCCCTTTGAATCTTCCGACTGGCCTAGAACCTTCTGTGTCGATGCTAACTGCTGCTTGTAGCTGAAGAGCACTCTTCTGACAAGACGGTCACACCGGGCTGGCGTCATAGCCGTGCCAACTCAGAAAACCCCACAGCCATGTTCTCGGGAGCCGCAGGCGGCCCAATAACAGGAGCTCTGGACTCGGGGATCGATGGGTACGGTGTAGATCGTCAACTGACCGACTCAACCGCCTCTAATGGCCAGGGCCCGCGCTATGCCCGAAGCAATTCTCAACCTCTACGACCTCACACGCCTCCCTCTGGACGACTCAACCAGCGGAAGCAATCCATCCCGGGAGAGTCATCGCCCGGCAAGGACTTTAACCGACAACATCGACTTCATGCCGCCTGGCGCAACAGTGGCGGATCGGACGCTTTCAGTAGCTTCATCGAAATGGGGGAAGAGATGGACGGGCCCCGAAGCATTCCTTCGAGTCCTGGAAGCAAAGGCAAGACACCGAGTGAGAGCTCTTCCAATGAGAACGGCTTCACTTTCGAGGAGCTGGTAGACCGGCTGGTCGCACAGCCGATGTCGAAGCATGACTCCAAGTTTGCATCCATCTTCCTGTGCTTGTACCGCAAATTCGCCGCCCCTTCCTCCTTATTGACCGCCTTGATCAACCGGTTTGAGCGAAACGAGCGAGAGATTTCGGATCAGCTTACGCGCATTGCCGACCAATTAAGACTGCTAACTGTCATGGCTCAGTGGGTGTCGGAGTACCCGGGTGACCTGGTTTATCCCAAAACGCAGAAACGGATTGCCGAGTTTGTTGCCAACCTCGAGAAAAGCCATTTTTACATGTTTGCTGCCAAAGAAATTGGGTCTTATCTTGAGGCCAATGCGGAAGATGATAATATCGGGTGGCCGTTCAGAGATGGCGAGGTAGAAGAGGTTGAAGCAACCGAGCCCGCTTTTCAGTATTCGGGTCGAAGCTCCCCGTCGATCTTCCTCGGACCCCCTCCGCTGAGCGATGAGGGTGATGAAGAGGAAGAGGATCCTATCTACAGTATGAGTGCGTTGGACCTCAGTGAGGGCGCACTTGAGTCAGGGTCGAGGATGTCCGCGTCCATGTCGAATTCTTTCACCGCCGAAAAGCCCGGGACTGTGGCAAGTCAGTCGTTTACGGCCTTGAACATCGACTCGGCCCAGAAGGAGGCCCGGCACTTAGATTTGACACCCCGCGTGCCGTTGACGAAGGTGCAATGGCGACAATTCATGGAAATTTCTGATGAAGATTTCGCTCGTGAATTGACGCGCATTGATTGGATTATGTTCAACTCGTTCCGACCACGAGACCTCGTCCGTCATGTTAGCATCACCGGTGCCGACAAGGACAAAATTCACAGCCTCAAGAACGTCAACCGAATGATCAAACAGTTCAACCACGTGGCATGCTTTGTTGCGAGCGTCATTCTCCTCCGGGACAAGCCTAAACACCGGGCCAAGGCGCTGGAGAAATTCATGAACATCGCATTTGTAAGTTCTGGGGAGTGTGCCTTGTTTGTGTGCTGCAACTAATCTAAGTGGGTAGAAACTCCGACGACTGAATAATTACAACTCCCTTGGGGCTGTCATTGCCGGGATCAATGGAACCCCGGTACACCGACTCTCGCAGACTCGAGAGTTGGTGCCGACGCAAACGCAAAAGGACTTCATGAGGCTGGTCATCCTCATGGGAACACAGAAGAGCCACTTCGCCTACCGCCTGGCATGGGACAATTCATTCGCAGAGCGAATCCCGTTCCTGCCGTTGCACCGACGCGATCTGGTTTCGGCGGAGGAAGGAAACAAGACATTTGTGGGTGACACGAAGACCCGCATCAATTGGCGCAAGTTCGAGGTGATGGGTGAAGTGGTGCTGGGGATCTCACGGAGCCAAAAGACACCCTATCCACACCTGGCGCGATTCGACGAAGTGACGCGGCTGATTTTAGACATCAAGCTGTCTGGTGATGACGAGGTATGTTTTTTTTTGCCAGCGTTTCAAAGCAGAGAGGATCTGACAGAGAACAGGATTTGTATACACGCAGTATGCAGGTCGAGCCCTCCGCTGGCGGTGACACCGGACGTAAGAAGTTTGGCTGGTTGCGGTCCTAATGGGACGCGAGAGCGTATAATGACCACTACGGAGATACAGCATGCGCAAGAGTGTAGGCTGACGAGGACCATGAGTGTTACGATCGTCGGTTTGATGATGTACATACATACAACATACATACATGCATACATACATACATACATACATACATATACTTCATTGTAAGACACCATGTAGTTAGTATACCCTGTTACTTAGATAGCCAGGCTAGCTATTTTTGAACCCACGTTTTTAACTACGTACAGTACAGTATAATTGATCCGGGGACGAATTGATCACGTGAAGCAAACCGGGCCGAACCTCGCCCTCCGATAACAACCTCCGTAGAACTAGAACCAACGTAATGCTGCACAGATTCAGAATCATACCTCTCTCAAAACAACCACAGCATCCACTCCACCTACCTTCCTGAACACCCTAAAAAAAATCTCAAACCATCCACTCTTCACCAACAAACCCACAAGAACACAGGACCAAAAACCACCACCAAAAACCACACCCAACCCAACCCGCAACCGACCATAAAGAAAATGTCCGCCTCCGCGAAAACCACCTACCGCGCCCTCCTCCGCGAACTGCCCCGACGCAGCCTGAACACCCCGACCCCGCTCCACGCGAGCATCCGGAAACTCTACGAAGAGCAGGTGGTGTCTGCATCGAAGATCGGAAAAAGTGGGGGCAGCGCCGACGCCGACGCCGACGCCGCGCGGGACACGCTCGCCCACCGCCTGCAAGAGGCGGAGCAGTTTGCGCAGTACGCCCGCGCGCAGCGGCAGTACGCCGAGCTGGTGGAGCGGTATAACCCTGGCAGCTGGTTGGATGAGGAGGAGCGGATTCGGTTGACGGCGAGGCGGGTGGGGTTGGATTTGCCGGTTGAGGGGAAGGGGACTGAGGAGTGATTTCAATGTCTTTTTTTTTTAAGGAGAAGGAGGGGGCAGGAGAGGGGGATGGGAGGCTATAGGAAACTTGGGGAGAAAGAGGTTGAGGGGTGTGGTTGCAAGATTGGGGTATGTTATGTGGAGGGGGGGGGGATTGTATATTATGTGGTTTTGCATGTGGGTTTGGAGTTTCGGCGGGGTTTAATTTTATTTCCTTTCTTGTTCTATCATATGTAAAGTATAGGTAGTGGTATATGAGTTGCCTGCGGCTCATCTGAGTAGCGCACCTCCCTCTTGCTGCATCAGCTGGGATCCTTTGGCGGGATGCGTGACTGTCCTGTGGTGTGGATCAGCAGTTGGTCAGTCTATATTCATAGACCCAAGCATCAATTTAGGCAGCCTTGTCTTCATGTCTCGTCTCTCGTGCCTCATGACTCGGTGGTTTCGTCTCGTCTTGACCACACTCCATTGACTTCACCCTCCCAGCTCGACCTTCTCCATCTGTCGCCGCAGCGTCGAACTGCTCTCCTCCTCCTCCAAGCCCACCTCCATCTCAATAGCCGTGCGCGGCCGGTTCTTGTTCAACCCCTCGAGCAAGGTGCACGCCTTGCACACCCGCTGACTGGAGATATACCCGCAGCGCTCACACTTGCCCAGGACCTGCGACTTGACCGCGGCCTTTTTTCGGTCTGCCTGCTTCTTCGGGAGCGACGACAGCGTCACCTCCGTCTCACGCTCGGCCGCGACCTCATCCTCGGCCAACTTCCTCTCCATCTCCGCCATCTCGCCGCCGCGAGTCCGCCCACTCCCACTGCCGCCCTGACTCCCGCACCCGGTCGTCTCCGCCGCCTCCTCATCGGCCGCCGCCCCGCCCCTCACCTCCGCGGGCACCAATTCCGCCATCTCCTCGCCACTGCGCACGATATCCAGAATGGAACTGGGCCTGATCTTCTCCAAATCCTTAATCAACGTGCGGGCACTGCCCCGAAACGCCTCAGGCGAGTAAATGCACTCGGTACTGAAATAATCCAACTGCTTGTGGTGGGCATACAGCACGATCTCCTTCTCGTAAGCATACTTGAGCGGCTTACTGCGCTTGATATCGCTCGCCGCGGAGCCGGTCACGATACTGGTACCCCTCGCCAGACGCGGCAGATCGCCGCGCAGCAGATTCATCATGACCGTCTCGGCGACGTCGTCGGCATTGTGGCCCGTCACCACGTGCTGAATGCCCAACCGCTCGGCGCCGCGGTCCAGCGCCTGCCGCCGGAACACGCCGCAGTACGTGCAGTTGCCCTTCTTGCCGACCTGCGCCACCACCTGGTCCATCGTCCAGCCGTACAGCTCCCCGTACCCCAGAATCACAAGCGGCATGTCGTACTGCGTCGCGTTGCGCTTGACCGTCTCCAGGCTGTCGTCGCGGTAGCCCTTGATGCCCTCGTCGATCGAGAGCAGCGTCAGCTGCAGCCCGTAGTCGTACCGCTCGTTCAGCGTCTTCAGGACGGACGCCAGCACCGTGCTGTCCTTGCCGCCGCTGGCCCCGATCGCCACCCGCTCCCCGCGCTGGAATAGCTGCGTCGCCGTGATCGTCTCGTGGATCTCCGTCTCGAACACCCTCAGAAAACAGCCCCGGCACAGCCGCTGTCGGTTCTTCGGCCGGATGATCACCGCCCGGTCGGCGTGGCAGATTGCGCACGGCGTGGGGGGCATGTTTGGTGGTGTTTCTCTTGCGCTGAGAGGGTTGTTGTGCGTGAAGGGTGAAGGGTGAAGGGTGAAGGGTGAAGGGTGAAGGGTGAAGGGTGAAGGGGTTTGCTGAGGGAATCGGTTGGGTTTGGTTGAGTCGATTGGAGGGGTAAGAAGTAAAGAGGCAATTTTCCTGGAGCGCGCGGGTTGGCTTTGAGGGATGGAATTTCTTATCGATAAGACGGGGACGAAACGCTGGGTGGGTGGGTGGGGATTAGTCATGTGCTTTTCCTGTTTGGTTGTTTGGTTGTTTGGTTGTTTGGTTGTTTACTGAGCGTGCAGAGCAGCCATGCAATGGCCCTGCTTCCAAGACAATATTCAAATCCGATCGTGCATTAATAAGTATACCCTGTAAGCATCATCTATAGGCAGAGTCCAAGACCGAACCACCGAGAAAAAAAAAAAAGTGTCCGCCGAAAGTCTAGTCTAATCTAGGACACATGTGTCCCCATAGTATACAACATTTTCTGCTTTCATCTTTCATCTTTCATCTTACATTCACGCTATTGTATCATCTTGGGGAAACATTTACATCTTCCCCTTCAGCGCGTTGGAGATCATCTCCCGCCCCGTGATGCGCGAGGTGGCCCACAGCGTCGGGAAGTCCAGTGTGCTGGAGAAGGTGTCGGCGTACCCGAAGAACAACATGGGCGGGATCCAGCCCCGGGCGTATTCGAGGGCGAAGCACGAGGCGTCCATCTTGTACTGCTTGACCTCGCCGCGGCGCAGGTGGTGCACGCTGCCCTGCGGGTAGACCTCGGGCTCGTAGGCGCCCGGCACGTACGCCAGCTGGGTGCCCTGCAGGATGTTGAAGTAGTCGTCCGCGGTGTGGCGGCCGGTGTGGCCTTCGGTGCCGATGGCGGTTCCTGGTGAAGGGAGGTGGTTAGTTCGGTGGTGAGTTTTATGAGGTTGGCTGGTTTGATATAGGGGAGTGGGGAAGGGGAAGTCAGTGGGTGGAAGATTTACCGAAAATGATCAGGTACTCCGTGATACCTATGGATTATTAATAGGTTAGTGGGATATATGGTATATATAGAGCAGATTGGGATTGAGAGAGACAGGAAAACAACGCACTAGCGTGGATGATGTACATGGCGCCCATGGCACCGCCGGCATTGTTGAACACCCATTCCTCGTCGTGGTTGATGTGGGTGCCGGGGATCTTCTCATCCAGCTCGGCCACAATGTAGCTCACAACGGAGCGGGTGTCGTTGCCGTGGGCGGCGATGGCGCGCTGGGAGAGGTCGTGCAGGTGGTCGGGGTCGAAAATGTAGAATTGCTCCAGCCGGGCGTTCAGGTAGCTGTACAGGCCGGAGAAGAGGGCCAGGAGGGCCACGGCGATGCTGATGGCGCGCATGGCTGTCAGAGAGGATATTGCCTGGCCAGGTGGAGACAACGAACAACGAGAAAGACAGGGTATAGTGGAAGGAGAATAGGGAGGTGTTCAGTAACGTTAACCCTCGAGTGACAGCAGCTTTGGTGTTGAATGGGCCGATGGATTGTTTTTCTTTTCCGAGTCCCGTAAAATCCCTGAAAGGGCTTAGTGGTGGTGAGATGAAGCTGGGGATGCTCGGCTTAGTAATCCCGTATCTGTCCGTAACTAATGAGAATCTCGCAGCCTGAATTTAATCCAATCTACTCTAAGGCAACCACCAAGAAACATATTCTTCCAGGATGCTAACGCGAGCATGCCGTTCTACCAGGTAGTTACTCTTTTGTTCCTTCTCATGTCGAAAACCACGGGCAGTCTGGAGGCCAGTGAATACATGCTCTGGATACAAGCTCTAGACCCAGTTGCTCCGTCTAGGGTCCGATCTAATCTCGGTGCTCTGCTCCCACCGAACTCGAGGTGGAGATTTGAAGGATATTAACGCATGTGCGCTGAGCCCCTGAATCCACGCCACCAGCCAGTTGCTAAGCACTCGGCTCAGTTAACATGGTTGCAATAGAGTAGAGGCAAACTGCCGCTAAAAGATTTGACAGTCTGCAGCTAGTAATCCCAGGATTCTTGTCCTGTATGTAGTCATGTTGCCATGCTGTGTTACTGCGTCTCTTCTGCACGTAAATACATGGGCGGCGGATACATGTTTCGTCGAAGTGCACAGTGCCAGAGTCAATTCAGCGCTGCCCCCCCCGATATAACGTACTAGCAATCAGACCAAACCCACCCGTCAACATGGAGGCGTTTTCGAAGCGTCTTTCACGGCTGTACCTCGGCCGCTCCATCAATGCTTAGTTCGCAGCCATCATGAGATAGGGGACCGTTAGTCTCTCTCCCAAGACTCCAAGAGTCGAGGAAAAAATCTTGTCCACTGCCAATTAAACTATACGTCAACTCGGAACCTTGTTTGATGCGGCCGACCTGGTTTCAACCGCAGCAGTTATGGCCTCCGCGACGACATGTCTGATCTCTCCATGATTTGCAGAGCTGTCTCGATGTGCTGGCTGATATTCTTCCCTCCAGACTCTCCCGATCATTGCAGGCTACAATCCAATCTCGTGCACGTGCAAAAATCCTCTCTCCTCATCTATTCTATCGATCCCCATCGTGGATACTATATAATATGAGCATTAATTTAGTCCCCTCTCTTTCGGTTTTTCCGTCCATAAAATTAGCCCAAGTCGAGGTCGGGCCTTCGATCGCCTCAATTACGCCCCGTTCTGACGAGGGCGGAATTGGCTCCCAGATCATTCCCAGATAATTTATCCGTCTTCTCCCCTTATCGCATTCGAAACGGCCCAGGGAAATGAAAGGTGACGAATCCACCGACTCCCCTGGTCTAAAACCCGTCTTGACTGGATATGTCGAAAGTTGTCCGCTCCTCTGCACGGAGCATCCCGTGGAACCGTTTCAAATGAAGAAATAGCCCGGTGTTCGACCCTATCGGTCTTCTCCCTCGTGGTCCACCGGCTCCAGCGGGGACGGAGAATCTAGAAGGCTTCGCTCATGCTGACTGCTCAGGTCTCAATCTCCTTCCAAGATGGAGCAAGTTGGAGGGACTAATCCACCCCGTTGTTTCTGCTTGATTGAGGCCAAAGCCACAGCTCAGACGAACAGGCTTCTCAGCACAACCGATCCAGGATTCGTGCCATGTGGGATGCTTATTTAAAGTGAGCTCGTCGACTTGCCATCATGTCAGATTTCTTTCCTACCAGCATCATTCATTTGTGGACAGTGGACGTTGATCGCACATTGAACCAACCCAGCCGACCAATTGTCCTTCCTTATCTCATCCCCATTTAACATCTTTTCACCATGAAGCTTTCCCTTCTCTCCCTTGCCACCCTGGCTTCCGCTGCCAGCCTCCAGCGCCGCAGCGACTTCTGCGGTCAGTGGGATACCGCCACCGCCGGTGACTTCACCCTGTACAATGACCTTTGGGGCGAGAGCGCCGGCACCGGCTCCCAGTGCACTGGAGTCGACTCCTACAGCGGCGACACCATCGCTTGGCACACCAGCTGGTCCTGGTCCGGAGGTAGCAGCAGCGTCAAGAGCTATGCCAACGCCGCTCTGACCTTCACCCCCACCCAGCTGAACTGCATCTCCAGCATTCCTACCACCTGGAAGTGGTCGTAAGTGGCTTGCCTTGGACCGAGCGGGGGAGAGACGCATCTGACCCGAATGGATAGATACTCCGGCTCGAGCATCGTTGCCGACGTCGCTTACGACACATTCCTGGCCGAAACCGCCAGCGGCTCGTCCACGTACGAGATCATGGTCTGGCTCGCGGCCCTGGGCGGTGCTGGCCCCATCTCGTCGACCGGATCGACCATCGCCACCCCGACGATTGCCGGCGTCAACTGGAAGCTGTACTCCGGTCCCAACGGTGACACCACCGTCTACAGCTTCGTCGCTGACTCGACCACCGAGAGCTTCTCCGGTGACCTGAACGACTTTTTCACCTACCTGGTCGACAACGAGGGCGTGTCGTCTGAGCTGTACCTGACCACCCTCGAGGCGGGTACCGAGCCCTTCACTGGCTCCGACGCCAAGTTGACCGTCTCCGAGTACAGCATCTCCATTGAGTAAATCAAACGTTGAGTGTTACGGAGGGCCGACCGTGCTGCGTGGACGGAGGCCTGACGGGAGACGACGGGTGGGGATGGTGGTGGGAGAGAATGTAGGCGCCGTGTTTCAGTCCCTAGGCAGGATACCGGAAAACCGTGTGATGGGAGGTTTATAGGTTTCCAGGAGACGCTGTGTAGGGGATAACTGAGACTGAACGGTGGCTACACTCAAACCAACTATATCCTGTACATACAATGCACATGCAATTATACCTACAAACATACATACAACTATGGTTCAAATATACCTACGAGTCTACTAGTTACTACTAAGCTTAAGTTATTAGTCGGGCGGTTGGATTGAGTGTCATTGCTTCAGTTGTTTCAATTCTTCAGCATCATCTAATTATAACTAACTTGCATCTGGCATGGCGATAAGAATAGCAGCATCAGACATCGGGCGGGCGCTTAAGTACGGCAGGTGCAGGTGCAGGTGCAGGTGCAGCAACTAACTAATTAGTGCAGCCGGCGGCGTCATTTGGATCGTAGCTAGTAACTAACTGGGGTAAGTTAGGTAGGTAAGGTACTTTCTTACCTATCTAACTATCATGGATCTCAGCTACTCCGTACACTTTAAGACACTTCCGCTCCTGGTAATGGACGGGCAACCCTGAGCTCATTGGAATGACAGCCCTTCGTTGGCGCTCCTGTCTGGGCCATTCCCGACATTACCTAGGTACTCGAGTCTTCGACTGTCCACCAGTCAGTCGGATCTTTACGCGTGCCAGGATCGTGGCGTCGACGCGCTGACCTGCCAACCCTTGATTCCTGCATCTCGTGGCTGCTCCAATCATTGCCGCATTTCAGGCTCGCGCGCGCCAAACCCCCGACGATCGGCCCTGCGTGAGCCATGCAGCTCATGACCATTCAACACTCTGTTGCAGGGGAAGAAGAAAAATAGTCAGTCAGGGCAATCAGTCATTCATCCACTCATCCCACTTCCCCCTCATGCATACTCTGCGCGTCGCCGTCCTTGCAGCGCCAGCCTTTTTTTCGTTGCGCGCATACTCTGTCTCCTCTCCTCAAGCCCACCCACCCCCTCTTCTATCCTGCACCACCCTAGGGCTTTTCCTTATATCAAGCCCTCTTCGCTGGCTGGTTCAATGTGCTCTCTTTTTTTCGATATCGTCAAACAGTTCCATTCCTTTTTTATTTTCCAGCCGGGGTTTCACCACTACTACCTGAATTAATCTCATCGTCTCAGTCGGTCTCTCTCTTTTACACTTTTCCTCCAGATACTTGCGGCATCCACTTGGTGTCTCAAAGCGTGTCTCAGTCCCGGTCACCCATCGCACCCCCATAGCGATCGCTCCCCAACTACAGTTGACGCGACAACCACGCATTCCTCTCCTGCCGGCAGGACTGACGTACATTCATTCAACTACTCTAATATATCCTCGACCATATCCAGTCGACTGTATTGCTTGCCACACAAAATAGTGTTCCTGTTTCTCTTCCCTTTCCTCTGTTCTGCACGGTCTTCTCCACGATGACGGCTCATCCCTACCTAGCCTACTCCAACAGCACCCCCAACATGGTTTCCGCTGCAACGACGACCACGACCACGACCACGACCATGGATCTCAATCGGGCAGCTCTACATGAGTTCATCATGCAGCCGGTGTCGCGGGGAATGGTTGCGCACTTGGCCGAGCAGGCCTCCCAGGTCATACGCTGCGAACCGCATGTGACGGCACAACATGCCCACGGACAGCCGACACCTCCCAGCACACCTCCCATGGATGCGACTTTACCGCCACTCCCTTCAGTAGAGACGTTCATTGCCTCCCTGGTTGCTCGATCACAGGTTCAGGTGCCCACCTTGATGACCTCGCTGGTCTATCTGGCCCGACTGCGGTCCCGCTTGCCTCCAGTGGCCAAGGGCATGCGTTGTACCGTTCATCGCATCTTCCTCGCTTCGCTCATCCTTGCAGCCAAGAACCTGAACGACTCCAGCCCCAAGAACAAGCACTGGGCCCGGTACACGGCCGTCAAGGGCTACGACGGATTCGCGTTCCCTCTGCCCGAGGTCAACCTCATGGAGCGCCAGCTCCTGTTCCTGCTTGACTGGGACACTCGCGTCACTGAAGCCGACCTGCTGCAGCACCTAGAGCCATTCCTGGCCCCGATCCGCAGTCGTTACCAGCAGCAGCAGCAGCAACAGCAGCAACAGCAGCGCGAAGTGGAGCGTCGCCAGTCCCGAGATTGGCGTCGCTTCCACTCCTCCACGGATCTCCTGACTTCCCGCCTGCGCCGTCAGAAATTGGATGCTCGTCGACAAGTGGTTGATTCCGCCTATCACCAATCCGAGCGACGGATGATGGCAGCCAGCCCGGCCTCATCGGTGTCTCTGTCATCCCTATCTTCTGCATCGTCTGTTGCATGCTCACAGAGCGCCTCTCCCGCCCCCTCGCTAATCGATGCTGCGGCCGACCGTTATCACCCATACCCGACTGGCCGCCGGCGTCCTACATCCCGTGGTCGGATGTCGGGCTCTCCTCCGGGCGTGCAGGATGTGCCCGGATTGTCACGAGCCGATACTGCAGCTTCTTTGAGCTCGCGGGCGTCCAGCCTGTCCTCCAGTTCACGCGCTGTCACTCCTGCGAGTCTCCGAAATTCCAGCTCGATCACCAGCTTCGAAGAGGCCGTGTCCGTGCGCGTGGTGGACGGTGGCCGCAGCCCCTCATCGTTTGTTGGTGACGGGTTGCCACTCGAGGAGTGCCTGGCGCCCGCGCAGCCCAGCAAGAAGATGCGTCTCGGCTATTCTGGACACGCTGCTCACCCCCACGGCCCCGCCCACCCGGTCGCCGCTGGCGGTCATGGGTTCGTGGCGCGCTTTCTCGCCACGGCCGCGGGGTCGTACATGGGCGGTCGTCGACACTAAACTTAGATCTCATTGAGCTGGTCTCAATGGGTTCCTCATACTCTGCTACATGATGATGTCTTAATGTTTTGTTTCCGATCATTTGATTTGCAAAAAGCACTTTGGGGCGGTTGCTCACCTGCCCCTGTCACGAACGATCTTTCAATACCCTGACACTCTTTACCTTCTGCATTCCGCTGGAGTTGATCGTGTTCCTGTTTCTTATAGGTAGTATCTGTTTTGCTCTCTCTCAATTTTTCTTTTTTTTTTTTTTTTTTTTCTCTTTTTTTGGATAAGAGGTTCTGGCAATTATTTTTTGGGGTATTTATTTTGGCATTTGGTGTCTCAGAATGGATACGCAGGTCTGGATGGATATATACTCTGATTGAATCAGTTATGGAGTAAGTAAGTTAATTCTGACCGTATCGTATACTTAGCTATTTAGTCACGAATATAATGGATAGGTTGGATAAATAACGAAATCCCCGAAAGCGGCTATTTGTGGCTGTGCCTGTTTGGCAACTTAACTCGTACTTTTCCCCCCCAAGTTGCCCTCGCCAAGGCACTTCAACCATGGAGGTGACCGGAAATAGCACAGCGCGGGCCAATAAACACGGGCCCGACCGAGACCGGCCAAGAGACCCGGGGTCGGATCGGCTTGGCGGGTACTCGGAGATGTCTTCCTCATGAGATAACAATTCGGTGGTTGTTCTTCCCCCCCCCCCCCCCCCCCCCCCCCCCTCCTCCCCCCCCGCCCCCGCGAAACCACACCGAACAACACACATCACACATAACCACAC
>WOUI01000512.1:0-20798 GCA_012184565.1 Aspergillus floridensis | reverse complement strand
CCCCCCTCCCCCTCCTCTCTCCACTCTTCCACTTCCTCCCCGACTTCCCCAAAACATTGTTGTTTATCAACCACCTGTGCGCGTCCTTCGGCCTGGCCTATATCCGACCTTACTTCCAGAATGAACAATTTCCGTGTATGCATCCATCCATTAATTTCCACCCACCTCCCCTCACCCGGGCTGACAATTCCATCTCCGCGGTAGTTTGGCGGCTCCGACGAGTCGGCCTCCGACCTCGATGACGATACATCCGGCCTGCCATTCCCCGAACCTCTGTCCCGCGCCTCCTTTCTCGCGCCGGATTTCGACCCCGCCACCTACCTCTCCTCGTTGACCAACCGACACCAGAGTCTGGAAGACTTGCGACAAGAACTACGGGACCTCGACCAATTGCTCAGCCGGGAGTTACTCGACCTGGTTAACGAGAACTACCAGGACTTTCTGTCGCTAGGGATCGCACTGCAAGGTGGAGAGGAGAAGGTCGAACAGGTGCGCGTCGGGCTCCTGGCATTCCAGCGCGATGTGCGGGCGATGCGCGATAAGGTGGAGGCCCGACAGGAGGAGGTCGAAGGGCTGCTGAAAGAGAAGAAGCGGTTAAAGGGCGAGGTCAACGTGGGACGCGCCTTGCTGGACTACGTGGATCGCATCGAGGAGCTGGAGAGGAAACTCATGATCGGAGACGCCGCTCGCCAGCCTCGCGCCGACTCCTCCGCTCCCGAGGTCGAGTCGGACTCTGACTTTCTGGACAGCGCCAGCGATGATACGGAGGAAGAGGAGGTGGTGCTGGCAAACGGGGCTTCAGCAACACCGCTCGTTTCGCTGAAAACGCTCGAGCACCATATCCAGAAGTATTTGTACCTGACGAGGCTGGCGGCCCGGATTGGCAAGGAACATCCCTTCATCCAGGGCCAGCGAACTCGTGTCTCGAAGATTCGATCGGCGCTGCTCCTGGATCTGAAAACGGCCCTGGACCAGGCCAGCCATGCGGGTGACAAGCGAGACAAGAGAACGATGGCTATCTTACGCCTCTACAAGATCATGGGTGAGGATGCCACAGCGGTGTCTGCACTGAAGAACATGAAATCCTAGATTCTCTCTCCCGAGAACAGGAGTGAAGCCACTTGTGCATAGCGTCGGCGTTTGGGGAAAAGTCTTATGCTTTGGACATATATGTCAAACAATACCATTATACACCGTGTCCTGCCTAATGAAACATATTCTGTACACTCGGGATATTCAAGAAACTATATTTATGGGCCATGCATGCCGGTGATGTCGGGGGTTTTGTCGGACTTGAATTCGCCGTTTAAGCTGAAGCCGGGGCCATTTGTGGAGCTCAACACCTGGAGTCGTGGGTTAGCGACAGTTCCTTGACCGGAGGACTTTTAAGTGGATGGTCGCTGACTTACCACCTCGTAGATCTCCTTGACTATGCGATCGTTCATGGCGGCGGCATCCTTCTTGATCTGCTCCAGAGCGATACGCATGTTGTCGCGCAATTGCTCCGGGGAGAAACCCAACTGGCCGATGGGAAGACGAATGACGGCAGCACGCTCTCTGTAGGTCGTACCACCACGTAGCATCTCGACCCGGGAGGCCACATCTTCAACCACCGTACCCATCTTTGCGCTGGGCATCAGACCGCGGGGACCCAGGAACCTGCCCAGGCCGGCTTTGCTTAAGGCCTCCATACTGTCCGGATGGGCGATACAGCGATCGAAGGGAATGTTGCCACCCTTCACCGCATCGAAAACCTCTTGTTCTCCGACCAGAACAGCACCCGCATCGCGAGCTTCCTTCTCCTGTCTCGAACCGGGGGGACAGATGACGGCAATTCGAGATTCCGTCGAGATCGAATGGGGCAATCGGAGCATGTTGCGGATGACGGGACCGTCTCGCTTGGTCTTCAGGCGGATGTGCAGTTCATACTTGGAGACAGTGGGCTGGCGGCCGACTTCGAAGGCGCGGATATATCTGCAGTCCCCAAAGGTTGAGTGATCAGCGACTGACTTGTCTCTGAGTCGAATGACAATTCCGAGAAGCAGTTTGCACATACCTCATCGCATCGCACAGCGCAAATTGCTCCATATCCTTCAGGTTATGCTGCGTGAATTCCTTCTTCGGACCCTTTTTGCCCTTGGCCTTGTCCTTGTCCTTGTTGCTCTTGTAGCCCTGGCTTTTGACTCTTTTCACGCTTGCCTTGCTAGCCCATCGCGTCTGCTGAAAAGTGGAAACGACCGAAGCCAAGGGGCCAGGTCGCAGGGCAGATCGACAGGAAGAGACCATACCCCGTGCCGCAGTGGGCAGCAGTGAGTGCAAGGAAGACATGGCGGCAGGCGTGTTTGACCCCGGATTCTGAATGAACAAAACGCCAAATGCCAAATGGGAAAGCCAATGTTTTTTGGCCGCCGACGGGAAATCGAGCAAGTTCCGAGTCCGGGCGGCCCTGGAAAGGCGGAGAAACAATACCGCCGGCGGAATCCCGATTGAGTCAAAAAAGTGCCCCTCTCCGCCCCCCCCCCCGCCTTCTACTTCTTCACTTCTTCCCATCATCCCAATTCTTTTCTCACGAAGAAGCGAAGAAGAGAGATGTCGCAATTTCAGCTGACTCTGGCCACTCGCGCCAACCCGGCCGCTTTGCTGCCTGTCCTTTTGGTTGCCACTTCCCTCAACCAGGAGCAGGAGGTCATTGCTATCAACTACGAAGATAGCGCTGTCTTGAGCAATGGGGACAAGGCCACCGTCGAACTCACCGGTGCTAACGGCTCGCCTGTCTATGGCTCCGATAATGCGATCAAGGAACTGCGTGCCGCTTTTCCTTTCCTAAACGCCAAGGATGAGAAGTTGGTACGTGGGCTGAATACCGTCCAATTGCACATGGTTCTATACGTCTACTAACCACTGCAATGTAGGAGACCGAATGGCTCTCTCAGCTCGAGACTTTCACCACTCTCGACTTCAAGACCCTCGAGCCTCAGCTCCAGCGCCTGAACAACCACCTCCTCCTGCGCTCTTTCGTCGCTGGTTACTCGCTCTCGACCGCCGACCTCGCCATCTGGGGTGCTCTCCGGGCCAACAAGGTTGCCATCTCCCCTGTGCGCAAGGGTGCTCTGGTCAGCCTGACCCGTTGGTTCAACTTCATCGATGAGCTCTGCCCTTGGGCCGCCACTGCCCTCGAGTCCATGAACGCCGTCGCCAAGGAGAAGAAGACTGCCAAGGCCAAGGAGGGAGCCAGCTACGACATCAACCTTCTCAACACTGATAAGGGTGTGGTGACTCGCTTCCCCCCTGAGCCCTCTGGATACCTCCACATCGGACACGCCAAGGCGGCTCTACTGAACGACTACTTCGCCCACGAGAAGTATGCTGGAACCCTGCTGGTTCGTTTTGATGACACCAACCCCTCGAACGAGAAGCTGGAATTCCAGGATGCCATCATCGAGGATCTGGCCCTGATGGGAATCAAGCCGGACAGGCTGAGCTACACCAGTGACTACTTTGACGAGCTCTACGATTACGCTATCCGCATCATCAAGGAGGGACATGCCTATGCCGATGATACCGACAAGGAGACCATGGCCGAACAAAGAATGGTGGGCGAGCCCAGCAAGCGCCGTGACGCATCGGTCGAAGAGAGTCTTGCTCGCTTCGAGGAGATGAAGCAGGGAACCCCCGAGGGACTGCGGTGGTGCATTCGGGCCAAGATCTCGTATGACGCTCCCAACAAGACGCTTCGTGACCCCGTCATCTACCGATGCAACGTCGCGGAGCACCACCGCACTGGCTCCAAGTGGAAGATCTATCCTACCTACGACTTTGCATGCCCGATCGTTGATTCCAAGGAGGGTGTCACCCACGCCCTGAGAACCATTGAGTACCGTGACCGCAATGCCCAGTACCAGTGGTTCCTGGACACTCTCAAGCTCCGCCATGTGCAGGTCTGGGACTTTGCCCGCATGAACTTCGTGCGGACCCTTCTGTCCAAGAGAAAGCTCACGAAGCTGGTCGAGTCCGGCGCTGTCTGGGGCTGGGATGACCCGCGCTTCCCCACTATCCGGGGTATCCGTCGTCGCGGCATGACGATCCCGGCTCTGCGCGAGTTCATCCTGAAGCAGGGCCCCAGCAAGAACATCGTGAACCTGGACTGGACCCTCTTCTGGGCGACCAACAAGAAGTACATCGACCCCGTTGCTCCGCGCCACACCGCGCTGTTCAAGAACCAGCTGGTCAAGGCCAAGCTGAACGGCGCCCCTGCCGCGTACACCGAGGACAAGCCCAAGCACGCCAAGAACCCGGCCATCGGCACCAAGAAGGTGACCTTCAGCGGCTCGATCCTGTTCGATCAGGAGGACGCCAAGACCTTCAAGCAGGACGAGGAGATCACGCTGATGGCGTGGGGCAACGCGATCGTGCGCAAGATCGAGACCGACGCCGCCACGGGCGCCGTCACCGCCCTGGAGCTCGACCTCCACTTGGCGGGCGACTTCAAGAAGACCGAGAAGAAGGTGACCTGGCTCTCGGCCGACCAGGAGCTCGTCCCCGTCGAGCTGGTCGACTTCGACTTTTTGCTCAACAAGGACACCATGACCGAGGAGGACACCCTCGAGGCCGTCCTGAACCCCCACACCGAGTTCCGGGATGAGGCCCTCGCCGACGCCAACGTCGCCGACCTCAAGGAGGGCGACATCATCCAGTTCGAGCGCAAGGGCTACTACCGCCTCGACCGCCCCTACGCCCCCGGCCAGCCCGCCGTGCTGTTCAACATCCCCACCGGTAAGGCGGGTAAATAGATCCGCTTCCGCTTTTCGGGAGGTATAGACGGCCTATGAAGATACGAAGAATAAACTTTTCGGATTTCGTTTGCACTAAAAGACTCGATCAAGTTTCAAGGTTCAACAAGGTTCTTTTGTTCCTTGTTCTTTCTTGTTTCTCTCATTCCAGTTCTCCGTACGTAGACGATCACGGGTCAGTCGTAGTCGTATGGTCCAACCGCGTTTTGGCGGGTCCAGCTCGTCCACAAATCAAGGTGTAGGTAAGCCCTTGACCCAGGACCGAGGAACCCGAATCCATCATTAACTCATCCATGATCATGAATGGGACAGGCTCATCGTGGATGCGGCGCGGGCTCGGCTCAGGGCTGGCAACTAAGAATGAAGTTAGGTCGATCGATGGAGAACCGTGGCCTCGATGGCAGGCTCCGTAGATCTGTTGAGCCAATGAGATGCGGATTCGGTGGATAACCCTACATTCGTAGGTTACTACTCAGTGCAGTGTATAACTGAACTGTTTGGCTGCAATTCCTATTTGCTTGTCCAATGAGAGTACCGCCGCTTTCATAAGAATAGTAAGGTAGTATATAAATAATCTGGATGTCACAATTGTGCTTGTCTATTCCTCTCCATCTCATCCCATGTCCAATTGAAATACTACTTTTGCCAAACCAGCTCCAGTCGTCGTAGCTCCTACTGCCGGGATATCTCAACAGCAGGACCATCCCAAACTCCCCCTGTCTCTTCTCATTTCAACCCTCCCAACAATTACCATGGCGCAGCAAACTTATGTCACTTCGAATGAGAAAACAGTTCTGAAAAACCGCCAAGTCTAGTCAAAGGACCCTCAGTGGAAAGCATGATTAGAATGACAAGGAGGTGGTGCAGCCCCGAGTACGGTAAGTGATGGCACACAACCGCAATGAGGAAGCCTGGCAAGAGTGAATTACGACCGCAAGTAAGTACGCAATTGGAACTTGGGGGAGCCCCCCCCCCCGCCACGCTTCAGTTTACGGACACTGACATGCATTCCGACGAAGAGTACCCACGACGAGCATGACCAGAACGGGTGAGGGACAACAGCACGGCATCATTCTGGCGACTCCCGCGGATGTCAAATGTCAATCCGTGATGGTGACAGACCTTTTCCCGTAGTAGGTTCTCAAAGATCTAGTTGGTTGAATGTTTGGACGAGACTTTGCTTACACGCCGCAAACAACGCATCAAATGGGGCGCATTCAAATCATATTCTCCAGTCAATCAGTGAGGCAAGTGCTTACTCTTACCGGGATTCTGGTAAACAGACCCCCTCCCTCCCTTCCGGCTTGGTTGTGGTCGGGGGAAAGGACAACTCCGCAGCACGAGGCGATGGAAATAACTTTTTTTATGATTCCGCGCGCTGGTCCTAGACATACAGATGAATACAACACATGAACATCATCTACTTGCCTTGCTCCGGCCATGCCTTCTGTTAGTTAGTCGCTCCTGGTTCATACAATCCATTTTTTTTTTGGTTTGAAAATTTTGGGAGGACAAGGTACACAGCGCTGTCCTCATGCGATTATTGCCGGGGTATTGCGATGGGGGCATGTAAGCGCTTCCCTTAGCAATATCCTGCACCTTCGGAGTGAGTCACAGCCAGAATAGTGCAGAAGTTTCCAGTCGGTCTCAGGTGACACTTTGCATGTGTGCTTATGGTCGAAAAAACCTGTAGACGGGGCATGCATCTCCCTGTTGATTGGTTGCCTCATCTGTCTTATGGCCAGGGTGTCTGGGCAGGGTGTCTGGCAGGGGAGAGAAGAGGAGAGCCCAAGCAGCACAAAATCTCAAGCAGGCGAAAAAAAAAAACAACTGACAGGGTCCGTGCGATGGTGGCAGGTATAAAGAGGGCGTTGTTTCCTACTCCTCGAGTCTAAGAATCTTCTTCTTCTTCTTCTTCTTCTTCTTCATCTTCCACTTCGCAAAGTGGTCCCGACACCTGTTCCAAAGGCCTTACTTGGTATTGTATATCCGTGATCGACCGGGCACTAGGACGGCAAGATGTCGGACAATGTTGGTCGAGTGGGTCGTTATTGTCAGATGTGCGGGGAAAATGCTGTGTTCAGGAAGACAGTCGGGGAGCATTCCATTTTAGGGAACCAGGGCCGTCCATATCTGAAGTGTTCTAACTGTGGTGATTTACTCTGGCGAGATGGAAAGGGGCTCTGGTCTACTAACCCGCCTTGCCCAAAGTGTAAGATCCCTTTGCGTCTGCAACGGTGCAAACGAGGATCTGGCTTCCAATTGTGCTGTGATAACGAGGAGCATAAGCGCCCTTGGGAAATAGATGAAGAAGAGGCATATGCGTGCATAAATGATTTTCTGCGCCATGTGAGGAGGCGCGATGATCGTCTAGCGCGCGAAGAGAGGCGCCTTAAGAGGCGTGGGGTGCGGCAGAGTGCTTCGCAGATGAAGCATCTTCTTGCGCGGCGCAGCAAGTTGAAGGAGCATAAGGATCAGGCACTTGAGTGGAAGAGGTTCCTGGAGCGAGGGCAGTGATTTTGACCATGAGGAAGTCAATCACTGGAAGCCGCGGGGCAGGATGAAGCTCGCTCGAGTCCGAGGTAAGGCCAAAGGAGCTTTACAGTGGCGACGGATTGTTTGACTGGGTATTGTCGCACGCGCTGGGAAGGAGGACTTGCCCTGTGGCATTTATTCTACAGGTGCATCTAGGGAGTGCTGACGCCGCAATGAGGGAGATTGATTATTCTTTTGATGGGATTTGGTGGCTCGACTTTCTGTATTCGCGTTCAGTACTTCACTCGTTAGCATAATTTGTGTTTTTCGGTACATCGATTTCTCTTGTTAGCAGAATGACTTAACTTACACTATTACTGATTATATCAGAGCTAGTAGTTATTGAATCCTTTCTTTATTTATAGAACTAGAAGGCTTTCTATCACCCCTCCTTTCTTTCTCAGAGTAGAGGCCCTTATAGTGCCCACCATGGAACCAGACACAAGGGGAATTACTACGAAAGATGGAGCGTTTGTAGTCCTGCAGTCCTTCTTTTAGACACATATCATGTCTCTCCAGGTTTGAGTTTCTGGATAGCTTATCGCGTCCAGTTCGATGAAGTTGCCACTCGGGACCAATCTCGTGGACTTCGTAGAATTTCAGTTCAGCTACTGATATGGGTTTAAGCTTCACAAGAAGAGTGCATTGGGTACCTAGTACGGTACGTAGGTACCTTACCTACGCAGCTTATCTCGGAGCTACCTTAATCGACTGCGGTTGAAGGGAAAAGAAAGGGAGAGAGAGAGAGAGAGAGAGAGAGAGAGAGCCAAATTGAAGAAGGTATGACGGCTAATCGAACGGGATCTCTTTTCTGTATAACTCACACAAAGATTATATGATCTCATCTCAATACACAGTCCCGAAAAAAAAGGGGGGAGAAAAGAACCCGTATACGGTATTCAATGTTCAAATACAAGATATTCCCCCTTTGCTGGGCAGGCCACAGCCGACCGCGTTGACTACCTTAGCAGCCCGCCAGCTCCCTCCACATCCACTTGGTCTCCTCCTCTTCCTCCTTGGAGCCGACCTCGGTCCCGGCGCCGAACTCCTGGCCCACGACGCAGACCAACCAGACGTCGTTCTTGGTGGCGTCGAGGAAGCGCTCGGTGGCCGAGTTCTTGGGGTAGATGCGGCGCCACTCGTCCCAGATGCGGTAGGCCTCGTCGCCCCAAGCGCGGAAGCTGACCTCCTCGATGATGGTGGGGGTGACGATCTCCTTTCCTCTGAACACGCCCCAGGTGACGGCGTTGACGTTGGCCGGGTTGATATCGATGGGGTCGGGGTCTTCGGCGTTGGAGCTGGGCAGGGAGGACTCGAAGTCGCCGCGGAAGTTGGTGGCGAACCAGGCCAGTTTCTCGTGGCCGTGGCGCTCGAGCAGCGGCTTGAGGATGGTGTGGTAGTCCGCGCTGGGGCAGAAGAACTCGACGAACGGTTTTTGGAACACAAACCCTTCCCCAGGAGGACCCCAGCCGAAGATCGGGTCGTCGCTGCGCACGCCGTTGATGGCCGGTTGCGAAGCCAGGGTCCACCACCCGCGCTTGTCGATCAGCTGCAGGAGTTCCGGCCGGATGATCTCCGTCTCGGCGTTGAGCGTCGTGCCAGACCCCTCCTCGGCGCCGCCTTCGCTCCACGGTACGATGTACAGCTCGCCGGACACGTGGCGCCGGAAGAGCGCGCTGATGTCGTCGCGCGTGACCGGGTATCCCCAGACTTTGTGGGCCACGGCCGGCGGGATGTGCAGGGAGGGCCCGTACCCGTCGATCTCGCCGAACGCGGGCGAGCGCGCATCACCCCATCGTCCGTTGGGGAAGTCGTCCCACGTCGCTTCTCGTCCGAGGGCGCCGAGCCCCTCCGAGATCTGCAGCGTCGTGCTGCGGTCCGGAGGCATGGCGGGCAGTCCGGCGCTGAGCGCGGTGGCTTCGTGGCTGACGGATTCTCGCGAGGATACATCCGACGGCTGTAACTTGTCGACAATGACGCGGTTGTGGGGCATGGAGCTGACCGAGGAGCGGCGACTGGCGAGCGCGAGCGCGGGGGTCTCGAGGCGGGCGACCGAGTATGCCGCGGAGTCTTCGATGGGTTCGTCATATTCCGTGTACGGACCGATGAGGTCGCAGCGCTCGAGCAGGAATGACACCGTCTTCTCGAGGTTGAGCGTGTAGAAGTGGAAACCACGCAGGCCTGGGGTGGGGATGCTGCGGATGCCGTCGACCAGGTCGCAGACGATGTCGACACCGGCGCGCTTGACCGCGTCGTCGTCGTGCTTGATCTCTTCCAACTTGGACAGGATGTGCGGGGGGATCTTGACATGGCTCAGCTTCGTCACGCGCGTGAGGATCTTGTAGCTGTGGAGGGGCATCAAGCCGGGGATGATGGGGATGGTCTTGAAGGCGCCGGATTCGTGGTTTCGTAGCATGCTCTCGAACCTGGTGTAGGCGTCAATGTCGTAGGTCAACTGAGTCATGATGAAGTCGGCGCCCGCCTGGGTCTTCTCGACCAGGTATGGCACGTCCCTGGCCGGGTCCTGGCCGTCCTGGAAGTTGTCTGCCGGGTGCCCCTCGGGGTAGGCAGCCACACCGATACAGAAGTAGTCGCCGTGATGCTTGCGGATGTAGCGCACCAAGTCCACCGCAAAGGTAAAGTCCTTGTTGCTGTCGTCCTCGCCGTGCATGTTGTATTCCTCGCTGCGGGGCGGGTCACCACGGAGGGCGAGGATGTTCCTGATGCCCAGTACCTTGGCTTCCTCCAGCGCCTGGTCCACCAGGGCGCGGCTCATGTTCGTGCAAGTCAAGTGTAAGCATGTGGTCAACTGCAGTTGGCGCTGACAGATCTCGGCCAGTTCCAGGGACCTTTGCGCGGTACTCCCTCCAGCACCCCAGGTGACGGTGACGAACAAGGGACGAAGCGCCTGGGCCATACGCTCCAGACGGGCTTGGAGGTTGGCGAATCCCTAATGGCGAATCCATGATCAATCAGTATATATGGCTTGGGCTGGAGTCATCCTGCGGTGCGGGGAGAGGGAAATAAAAGCCCCACCATCTTGGTCTTGGGAGGGAAAAACTCCAGCGAAAAGTAATTCGCGTCGGGCGGCAAGGCCGCGATCTTATCGGTAATCTTCTCCATGGTGAAGCCCGGCTCTTCTGCGGTATCTAGTAGGAGACGATGGCGAGAGAAGGAGGGAGAAGTGACCGAGGAGAAGAAGACGCAAGAGAAGAAAGGCGGCGGTGGGGAAGAAGATCTGCTTCTGGCGCGGACTCTGAGGGGCCCTCCGGAAGAGGCAAAATGACGGACTGCCGATCTGGTCGGGCGACCCCATTTCATCTTTTGCCCAGTACTGTACTTGTTCACTAAGTACAAGTATACAAGTACAGTACATTCACTGATTGTACATGCAATCACTCATCCTGACTGTTTGGTGTGGCACATTTCGTCAAAGCATGCGTTCTTTGTCCTGGCCGACTGCCTGCATTATGCATTCACTGACGGCCTCTTGGCTTGGCTGCTGCTCGCTCCACAAGGCAATCGGGCGTGTGAGAAACTGGTGAACCATGGAATTCTTGTCGCAATAGGTGGTAAAGCACGAGAAGGCAGACAATTGGATTAATGACGATAGAACATAGGATATCGGACAGGGTCCATTGTTCTTCTCAGGGGAATCCAACTATAGAGATTCAATCAATTATCAATTAAACAACCATCAGCCATGCAAACAGGGCAAACATCAACCACCACCACCAGCAGTGCATCGCAACAACGAGGTTACTCAAGACAGATGCAGTCCACCTCAGACATACATACATACATACTTTCCTTCCTGCAGCCTGTCAACCTGTCAATGTGATCAACCTAATTTCTCCCAGCTTCAAGCCAACCTTACCGATCAAGATTCCCAGACGAAACTCAACGAAAACCCACCTCCCTGGTATCCCCTCACCTAATCGTCTGACGGGAATGACATTGCGATAACCCAGAAAACAAAGAAAATGGCCTCTCAACGCTCAATCTCCCGTCTCACCCACTTCTTCTCCATCACCTCCCACTTCAAGCCCTCATCCCGCCGGTACACCTCGACCCCCCCTTCTCTTTCTCCGCCCGCCGCCCCGAAAGACCTCCGCGCTCGCCTGCAGCGATTCAACGACCGCCTTCCCCCGTTCCTGCGCACCTACACCACGCCGCTCCTGGGCGCGCCCGCAACGCACGTCACCTCGTTCCTCATCCTGCACGAGCTCACAGCCATTGTGCCATTATTCGGGCTGGCGGCCGCTTTCCACTACGGCAACTGGCTGCCCGATCTGACCGCGAGCGAGTCCTTCCAGCAGGGCACGCAGCGGTTCCAGCGGTGGCTGCGCAAGAAGGGCTGGGTGGATGAGGATACGCAGGTGGATCTGGCCTCCCTTGTTGAGGGTGATGGTGGCGGACTTGCGGAGCGAGTGGCCGGGAACAGTAGCAGAACCCAAAAGGAAGGGGTGCGTCTCGTGCTGGAGTTTGCGACGGCGTATACGGTGACCAAGTTTCTCCTGCCGGTGCGGATTGCGGCGAGTGTTTGGGCTACGCCGTGGTTTGCGAGGGTGGTTCTGGGCCCTCTGGGAAAGGGGGTGAGGGGTCTTCTGGGGAGGAAGTAGATAGCAGTGCTGTGATACTGATGCCATGTTCTACGCGGCGGGATTTATTGTATAGATGGAGATTGAATAGAGTTAGATCTGGAAATGACTTGTATTTTTCATGGGGCTTTTGGGTTTTCTAGATTGTTTCATCTAAAGAGCGCTGCCGCCCACATGCTCGAGGGTCGGGAGGCGCCGAAATGGTAAAGCTGAGATGAGAAATTTAGGCCTTCTCGTAGATCCAGTCGAACTGGCTCTGCTTCCAGCTCTGGAGCTCCTCGGGCTTGAACCAGAGGGCAATCTCCTTCTTGGCGTTCTCGACGGAGTCGGAACCGTGGCAGACGTTGCGGCCGACATCCTGGGCAAATTGTCAGTGGTGTTTTTGGGGCTGGAATCAAAGGGCATAGGGCTCTTACGATGGCGTAGTCACCACGGATGGTGCCGGGGGCGGAGGCAAGGGGGTTGGTGGCACCGAGGATGGCTGGTCGACATTGTTAGTATCGCTGTAGTGGAACGATGGGGAGAGAGAAGTCTTACTGCGGCCGGTCTTGACGGCATCACGGCCCTCCCAGACCATGGCGCAGATGGGGCCGCTCAGCATGTCTGTTTGAGAGAATTAGCATGTGTTTGTTGTATCATAGAGCTATCCAAAGCTACTCACAGGAGACGAGTCCCTTGAAGAAGGGCTTGTCGCTGAGGTCAGCGTAGTGCTGCTCGAGGTGCTGCTGGGAAGGAGAGCACAGCTTCATGGCAACGAGCTTGAAGCTGCAGGACAATTAGTATGGCTGGGGAGGACAATGACCAGCATTGAGGGACACCTACCCACGGTTCTCGAAGCGAGAGAGGATGGGGCCAATGAGTCCGCGCTGGACACCATCGGGCTTGATGGCAATGAAGCTGTGTCCGGGTGTTAGCTTCGAGGTCAATTGCAGGTGGGTGTTGAGGTCAAGCGTTGTCAATGTGGGTAGATAATCGACACATAGTTGACAGAGAGAACAAGACCAGTCAACTCATGAGGAAGGGGAATGAGGAGCATCAACTTACGTCTGCTCGTTGGACATTTTGAAGGATGTGGATGATAACGATTCACGGAGATTCGAATGAGAGGAGGAAAAGGGAAAGGAAGCAGAGCCGGCGTGAGTTGGGCGAAAAATATAAGGAGGGACCGCAAACGCGCTGTGTGGGGCTCGACGGAAAGGGACGCAAAAGGAGGGGCAATGCTTTGGAGCCTTTGAGGGCCTTGTGGCCTGGAGCGGCCAGCTGAGTGGCCTGACCGCCTCACCGCCTGAGGTGTCTAACCCCAACCTCCCGATCGAGTTTAGAGGCAAACTAACCCCAATCCAGGGAGCTTCCGTCACGGTCATCGCCAATCTGGCCAGGCTGGAACTATTCACATGTCACTCTTATTCGAACGTCCCAGAGCCTGTCGCTTCTTGCTTTGACCTCCACCTCTGGTAGATGCAGGTCCTCACCCCTAGTGACTGGTGAAGTGTATTGTTTTCAGAGATTGAGTGTCTCTGATTGCACCTTATCTATTAAGCTCGCAACATGGCCGGCTTCCGGCCATCGTCCACCCGATGGACCCTCTTGTTATCGTTGGTGATTGTCCTTGGATGTCTCATCATTCCAGGATGTAAGTTCTCTCTCAAGGTTTCTTTGGTATCTTGCTTAAGTCTAATTGCAACGTATAGTTGCCGTGAAACACGAGAGTTTCAAGACATGCTCACAGTCAGGGTTCTGTAAGCGGAACCGAGCGTTCGCCGACGATGTCACCGCGAAGGGCTCAACTTGGTCCTCCCCTTACGAACTCGAATCCTCCTCTATCCAGTTCAAGGATGGACAACTGCACGGAACCGTTCTCAAGTCTCTATCCGCGGATGAAAAGGTCCGGTTGCCCCTCGTGGTCTCTTTCCTGGAGTCAGGCGTTGCACGGGTCACCGTCGACGAGGAGAAGCGCTTGAAGGGCGAAATCGAGCTTCGACACAACAGCCCGGCACGCAAGGAACGATATAATGAGGTGGAGAAATGGGCTTTGGTTGGTGGCTTGGACTTGAGCAAGACCGCGACCTTGGAGCCAGAAACCGAAGCTGGAGTTACCCAGGTCTTGTACGGTCCAGACAACAAGTTCGAAGCGATCATTCACCACAGCCCCTTCAAGGCGGAGTTCAAGCGGGACGGACAAACCCACGTCCAACTCAACCATCAGGGATACTTGAACTTGGAGCATTGGCGGCCTAAGGTCGAGGCTCCGGAGGGCAGCGAACAGGAGACTTCGGAAGACGAGAGCACCTGGTGGGAAGAGAGCTTCGGAGGTAACACGGACTCGAAGCCCAAGGGCCCCGAAAGTGTCGGATTAGATATCACCTTCCCTGGCTACAGCCATGTTTTCGGTATTCCCGAGCACGCCGACTCCATGTCTTTGAAGCAGACTCGGTAAGCGGACCTACTGCCTATATCATGAAGACGCTAACCGAATCTTAGCGGTGGTGATGGCAACCACAATGAACCTTACCGCATGTACAACTCGGATGTGTTTGAGTATGAGCTGAACAGCCCGATGACCCTTTATGGCTCCATTCCGTTCATGCAGGCTCATCGTAAGGACTCTACCGTCGGCGTCTTTTGGCTCAACGCCGCAGAGACCTGGGTGGACATTGTCAAGGCCACGTCGTCTCCAAACCCTCTCTCCCTTGGTGTGGGCGCTAAGACAGACACCCAGAGCCACTGGTTCTCGGAGTCTGGTCAGATCGACGTTTTCGTTTTCCTGGGACCGACACCGCAAGACATCAGCAAGACTTATGGTGAACTCACTGGTTTCACTCAGTTGCCTCAACATTTTGCCATCGCGTACCACCAGTGTCGCTGGAATTACATCACCGATGAGGATGTCAAAGAGGTTGATCGCAACTTCGACAAGTACCAGATCCCCTACGACATCATCTGGCTGGACCTCGAATACACTGATGACCGGAAGTACTTCACCTGGGATCCGCTTACCTTCCCTGATCCTATCAGCATGGAGAAGCAGCTCGATGAGTCTGAGCGTAAGCTCGTGGTCTTGATCGATCCTCATATCAAGAACAAGGATGGATACGCCATCTCGGAAGAATTGAGGAGCAAGAACTTGGCCACTAGGAACAAGGACGGGGAGATCTATGATGGCTGGTGTTGGCCTGGCTCATCGAACTGGATTGACACCTTCAATCCGGCAGCCATCAAGTGGTGGATGAGCTTGTTCAAGTATGACAAGTTTAAGGGTACCCTGTCAAATGTCTTCATCTGGAATGACATGAACGAGCCATCCGTTTTCAACGGACCCGAAACCACCATGCCCAAGGACAACCTGCACCATGAGAATTGGGAGCATCGCGATATTCACAACGTGCATGGTGTCACTTTGGTCAATGCCACCTACAATGCCCTGCTGGAGCGCAAGAAGGGCGAAGTCCGCCGGCCCTTCATCTTGACCCGCTCTTACTATGCCGGTGCTCAACGGATGTCAGCCATGTGGACGGGCGACAACCAGGCGACCTGGGATCACCTTGCTGCCTCGCTACCAATGGTGTTGAACAATGGTATCGCGGGTTTCCCCTTTGCCGGTGCTGATGTCGGTGGCTTCTTCCAGAACCCAAGCAAGGAACTCTTGACCAGATGGTACCAGACCGGTATCTGGTATCCGTTCTTCCGCGCCCACGCTCACATTGACACTCGCAGGCGTGAGCCGTATTTGATCGCTGAGCCTTTCCGGACCATCATTGCGCAGGCCATCCGCCTGAGATATCAGCTCTTGCCTGCCTGGTATACCGCCTTCCATGAGGCTTCGGTGAACGGGATGCCGATTGTGCGGCCCCAATACTATGTTCATCCTACCGACGAAGCCGGCTTTGCTATTGATGATCAGCTTTATCTCGGCAACACGGGTCTTCTTGCCAAGCCGGTGGTGGCCGAGGATGCTACCAGTGTTGACATCTATCTTGCGGACGACGAGAAGTACTATGATTACTTCGACTATACCGTCTACCACGGAGCAGGCAAGCGGCATACCGTGCCCGCTCCGATGGAGAAGGTACCTTTGCTGATGCAGGGCGGCCATGTCATTCCTCGCAAGGATCGCCCACGCCGCAGCAGCGGACTTATGAGGTGGGATCCCTACACCCTTGTTATTGTGCTGGACAAGGACGGCCACGCCGACGGTACGCTCTACGTTGATGATGGCGAGACGTTTGACTACGAGCGTGGCGCTTACATCCACCGCCGCTTCGCCTTCCGTGATTCTGCTCTGTCGTCCGAAGATCTCGGTGCGAAGGGTCCCAAGACGAACGAATATCTGAAGAGAATGGCTGGGGTTCGCGTGGAGCGGGTCATTGTTGTTGATCCGCCCAAGGACTGGCAGGACAAGACCAGCGTGACGGTGATTGAGGAGAATGCTAAAGCTGCTAGCACCGCCTCGATTGAATATCACAGCCAGCAAGATGGCAAGGCTTCGTATGCGGTGGTCAAAACCCCCAATGTGGCCATTGGCAACTCGTGGCGGATTGAGTTTTGAGTTTTGCGGCGATAGACTAGTGGGTTACGATAGTATATTGAACTCCATGACCATTCTGGCAGAAGCAACAGTGTCAACAAGCTCAACTAGAATGTAGTACGTAGTGATGTAGAGCCAAGTGGCGAATAAGCACTCTGGGCACTGGGCGGCAGATTATATTGTTACCCGTTTGGGACGAGACTCGATTTTTGGCGCCGATCAGTGGGGCTGACTCAGCGGGCGCCAGGGGAAAAAGCAAAAGGGAGGAAAGACGCATCCGGTGGTGGCTCGACTCTCGAGGGGCTCGAGATCTGACACGGCCGTTGCAATCCATCCTTTCATTCTCTTCGTTTCTTCCAGCGTGGCTTAGGGTCTCGGTGTGTTTTGTGCGCGACTCCTCTTTTGGCCGACAGTTATAGATCATCTCATCTCCGGTCCACCGCAATCTCCGCTCTCAACACCAGGACTCAACCGTGACATCTTCATTCTCATACGCTTCGACGGGCTATTGCACGCACCATGAATCTCTTATCGCAAGCCCTTGAATATGGCGCTCCTCTATTGTGCGCTTCTACTTCTGCTGTTGGCATGACCGGATCACTGATAATGAATCTCAAACAGTATCATGACCTCGCCGGTCACCTCGTATGCGGACCAGATCCTCAGCATCCACCGCAGCCGAAGCTCGGCTGGCTTCTCCATGGACATCCCATTGATCATGCTTATTGCGTCGATTCTAAAGTAAGATGTGTCGTGGATCAGTGACGCGACGGGGACTGACACAGAATTCTCAGGGTCTTCTACTGGTTCGGCGCCAAGTACTCTCTTTCGCTCCTCATCCAGGCCGTCCTCACGATCGGGGTGCAGATTATTCTGTTGAAGGTAGCCCTCGACAACCGGCCGGCCCCTGGATTGAAGAATGGCGTGGAGCACGTCCCCTTCAGCAGCGTGGACAGCGGGCAGGGGCTCACGAGACCGTATGACTTCTGGCAGTGGCGGAGCGCGAAGCCGTATGTTTCCTTGTTACCCCCATCCCGATCTGGCTGCTGACCCAACTGATTGTGTAGTTACTGGATGTTCCTCGCCTACTTCACCGTTGCCCTCGCCGTCGTTCAAGTCTTCCTTCCGCCGCTCGCCTACTCGCAGTCCTATATCGGTCTGCTGGGATACGTCGGCCTCGCGGTCGAGGCGACGCTGCCGTTGCCTCAAGTCATCAAAAACCACCAATCGCGGTCCTGCGTGGGGTTCCGGCTGTCGGTGGTTGCGGCGTGGATCCTGGGTGATATCACGAAGCTGAGCTACTTCTTCTGCAGCGCGGAGGTGATCCCCTGGTCGTTCCGGCTGTGCGCGATGTTCCAGTGCATCTGTGATTTGTACCTGGGACTTCAGTTCTGGATGTATAGTGGACCCTCGTTTGGGGCTGCGGGCAGTCCTTCCCGGGGTGCGAGTGAGGGATGGGAGGTGGAGGAGAAGGATATTCGGATGACCTGATGCCTTTTTAGGTGTGTATATAGATATGGCAGTTTGCCTGTAGGGCTAGATTCTGCAGTTGGATCTTCAGACTACACCGACTGTTTTGTTAGAACTATAGAGTTATCCAACAGCTGTTTTTGTTGTTTTACAGTATGAGTGGAAACGGGGCCGCTCTCCGTCCGATCGATCGCCGAGCGGGCGGCAGATGACATGCCGCTGCCTCTCAGTCCGCGGGGTCAACTCCATTCCCCCACCATCCATCCATCCTTTCGCTCTCAAGTGTTAGTCCGTTGTCTGTTTCCCGTACTGCACAGCATCGAAAGCTCCCAACCATGGCCTCCAACACAGAAACGATCCGAATTGGCTATGTGCCAGGTATGTCTGCCCTGAGTATTCCAGCAAGACCATCACCACCCCTCATACATCCCAAGCCCTTCTCCTGCACGAGGAAAACCAGAACCACCAACCTCCCCCCTCCCCCCCCCCAACCACTCACACCTCCTATGCTTCCTACCAAGGTACTAACAGAAAAACAGAGCACTACCTTGGCCCGCTGCACCTGGCGCTGCGCTCCTCCGCCGCCGCCGACCTCCCATTCGAAGTCCGGCTGGTCCCCTTCCCCTCCGGCACGGGCCACATGATCACCTCGCTCCGCGAGCAGGAGATCGACCTCGCGATCGGTCTGACGGAAGGCTGGGTCGCCGGGCTGGTGGGCAAGCAGCAGGCGCCGAAGCCCACAGCGACGGACGGCTACAAGATCGTGGGCCACTGGGTGGACACGCCGCTGCGGTGGGCGATCGTCACCGGGCGCGAGCGGGAGACGATCCGGGCCGTGGAGGATCTGAAGGGGGGCAGGGTGGGCGTGAGTCGGTTGGGAAGGTGAGAGCATCCTACATAATCAAAACATGATTCGTCTACCTACCAAACGATTTACCCACGACTGACGGTGCATGGTTACAGCGGCTCACACATCATGTCCTTCGTCCTCTCGCAGACCCACCACTGGTCGGAGAGGGACACCCTCACCCCAACCATCCTGGGGCCCTTCGGGTCCCTCCGCAACGGGGTCACCGGCTACGATGACACTGCCGAACAACGCCAAAACACCCCGGCCCCGACGGCCGACTTCTTCATGTGGGAGGAGTTCACGACGAAGCCGTATTTCCGGCCCACGGCCGAAAACCCGCACCCGCCGTTGAAGAAGATCGGCGAGATCTATACCCCCTGGCCGTCGTGGATGATTGTCGCGTCGACGGCGACGTTCCCCGTCGGGGAGTTGGGGAGGGATGCGAGGTTGGAGAGGCTGTTTGAGGTGTTGGATCGCGGGATTGAGGAGTTCGAGGCGGATCGCGAGAGGGTGATCCAGTTGTTGGGGACCGGGGAGCTCGGGTGTACGTATGGGGAGGAGGATGCGCGGGAGTGGATGAAGGATGTGCGGTTTAGTCAGGGGACGCGGGGGGTCAAGCGCGAGGTGGTGGATGGGGTCGTGGATGTGTTGAAGGTTGCGGGGGTTATTGATGGGGAGTTGGAGAATGAGGCGGCTTTTGAGCGGGTGGTGGGGATTGCGCGGTAGATTGTTGTTGGGGTGGGGGAGCGGGGGTTGAGGATAGTTAGGTTAGTACTTTGTCCCATGCAGTGGTGTGGTATATCTCGTGAGACCGTACCATGTAGGGGAATATCCACCCAGCGTCAATGCTGTCTAGTCCAGACCAAGTGCAGTTTCCACAACCCATGCCCTGCTGTTCGACCAAAAGAATCGGTGTGGGTAGCACAGGTAAGTTAAACGTTAGCCCCAATGTTAGCCCCAATGACCTCAACCGTCGCCTCTAGCTGCAGCCTACAGTCCAATCTACCTCAACCTCAATATTAAATGACTCTTCATTTGAGTATCAAAGAACCCTCCCGCTCCGCAGAGACCCTAATCCCCTATCTCAGCGATGCAGCCAGGCCACCTAGCATACCATATATCCCCGGGCCAACAGCCCAACAGTCCCCCCGGTGCATTCCTCCCCGCCCCCTCATTTAGAGGATCCCATCTGCAACCGTCCCCCGAAATAGAATTTAGGTTGCAAGCACGTCCGTCAGACGCAGGTACACACGCACAGGCTGTTTCAGAGGGCAAGGAGGGGTCTGGACAAAGCCGAGCGTTGTCCGTGCGCGGGATTAGGAGTGACCTAGACAGATCCGTGGACGGGGGCGGGGATGGGGACGGGGATGGGGCTGTTTGCACGTTTCTGGTTTCATCCTTCTGCTTGTGCTTGTGCTTGTGCTTGTGCTTGTTGTCTTGCAGGGTAAGTTTTGTGGTTGTGCTACGCGGGATATTTACTCTACCGAACCTAAGCTTGTGCTTGATTGTATGCACCAGCAGAAAAGTATAGTTCGATCATCCTACCCCATCGTCATCGGATGGTCTTGTCAAGTGCCGTATCACACGCCCCTGTCCCTGTCCCCATCATCCACTGATGATACTGAGCCTTCGTGACCGTTGGGGGGGTGGGGGGTTTAATGAGTATCCGGGAGGGGAGCGCGAGGGCGTGTGATTTGACAAAGGGTTGCTTGTCTTGTCTTGTCTTGCGTATTGGAACAGTTTGGACTAAACGTGCTCTGGTGGTGAGTCGCCGTTTTCTGTTCTTACTTACTTACTTACCCCGGTCAATCAATGATCAATGATCATCTTGTCCCTTGCATGGTGGGCGCGTGGCTTCTGCATGACGATGAAATGGGGCGACGGGAGCAGGAACAGGAACAGGAAGTCGATGCGGTGGTCAACCGGCAGATTGTTGAGGGGGTGTCTGCGTCATTCGTTGGGGATGGTGGGGGTTTTTGGCATTGCGATGGAAGAAGGCCTAGAGGCTTGACCTTGGGGGGGGGAGG
>WOUI01000511.1:0-20846 GCA_012184565.1 Aspergillus floridensis | reverse complement strand
GGAGGGGAGGGGGACTTAAAGGGTGCAGGGGGCGAGAGGTTTGTAGAGGTAGAGTGGAAGAGGTTATTATCTTACAGATAGTCCCTCGGGCATCATCGATCCAGTAGGGAGCAAAGAGGCCGCTGAAGGCAGTGACAAACACACAACCCCCATTGTTCTCGACTGTCAACGCCAGATCGTTGGCTTCTGCGGGCTCCTTGAAGAGCCCCAGGTTGTTCTGGAGGAACTTGATGCCGGATCCACCTACTGCGATGCTCCCTTCCAGGGCATATACCGGTTTCCCGTCGAGGTGATACGCCACGGTGGCCAGGAGACCGTGCGAGGAGATGACCGGGGTCTCGCCTACATTGTACAGAAGGAAGCAGCCCGTGCCGTAGGTGTTCTTGGCCGTGCCAGGCGAGAACCCCTTCTGGCCGACCAGCGCCGCCGATTGATCCCCCAGGCAGCCCGTGATCGGTGTGCCCGCTAGAGCGCCATGCGCGAGCGTCCCATAGGCCGTGGTGTCCGAAGAGCGGACTATCGTGGGCAGATGGATCCTGCCTTTGACGCCGAAGAAGTCCAGGAGATGGTCGTCGTATCTGAGGGTCTGCAGATTCATGAACATGGTTCGTGAGGCGTTGGTCGGGTCGGACACGAAGACGTTCCGTTTGGGACCTCCGTTGAGTCGGTACACCAGCCACGCATCGACGGTACCGAAAGCCAGCGTGCCCCTTTCGCAGGCCTCTTGGACTTTGGGCACGTTCTCAAGCATCCAGAGAAGCTTCGATGCAGACGGATAGGTGGACAGCGGGAGACCACAGATCTGCTGCAGTCGCGATGCCCCCGATTCGTGCTTGAGTCGATCCACAATCTCTTGTGATCTGGTGTCTGTCCAGACGATTGCATTGTAGAGTGGTTCGCCGGTTTCTGAGTCCCATACAATGGTGGTTTCGCGCTGGTTCGTGATGCCAACTGCTTTGATATCTGAGCGAGACAACCATTGGGCCTCGAGCTTGGTGACGGCTTCCTCTATGCATGTTTCCACGGAGGAGATTATCTCGAGCGGATCTTGCTCATGCCAACTGAGTCTGCGTCAGTAATAGATATTTTTTGCAAGGGGGATGTTGTTGCCTCACCCTGGGTTTGGATAGAGTTGTGTAAACTCGACTTGATGAGATACCACTAGCTCGCCAGCTTCGTTGAAAATGAGGAACCTGGTGCTAGTAGTTCCTTGATCGATTGAGCCAACAAATAGATCTGGTCTGTCCATCTTGCTGAGAGGGACAAAGAGTCTCGTTGGCGGTTGTTTGAGCACCAAGCTCTTGATATAAGCAATGAAATGTGGGTGGATAGCTTCTGTACTCATTAAGGATTCCTCCAAGAGCTCTTTGTGTTATTTATCAAACGACATGGAGACCAGACCATTGAGGGGTTGGGGAAGTTGGCGGGGCAGTAACTGCAAGAGACAAAGCATACTTGTACAACCCTACACTTGTGACAGGGTGCTCATCTGGTGGGGCATCTTGAAAATTTCATGTTCATTAGCGCATAGCTCAGACAGCCTGTTCAAGGGCTCAACCATTGACTTGCACCACATCCTTGCTCATAGAACGGTTTCAGCATTGCGTGGGCTCCAAGTCAGCTGTGAAGGTGGACAGTGTTCCGAACACGAGAGCCAGATAGTTTGCTCAGTGCTCGTCTGTCTGCGGCAGGCTATGGCACCAGCGGAGATTGGGCCGGCTGTGCAATTCCCCCATTGAGCTTGGTCTTGTGATAGAGTGGCTTTGGAGGCTTGGAGGGCTGTAGACAGGATGATGAAATGGTCGTGAGAAGAGAAAGAGAGAGGAGGAAGAATGGAGAATGGCCCTGTAAGCCAGTTGAACCTGCATCCACTGGCATACAACCAACTGCAGTCCAGTCTCATGCATGGATGAATTCTAGAAGGCTTTGGCCTTGCTCAGCCAGTTCTTGACTACAGACTCTGATGCAGTGACCAAAACATGGTAGGTCACAAAACGTGAACGTTCTTGCAAAAGTCTAATGCTGAGGATAGTGTCACTCTGACTCGAACAACCTCACACTTTCAACATCGTGTCTCTCGCATGTGCATCGTCATGGTAGCCCCTTACCATGCCCATGGGTTGCACAAGCGGTGTTCAGTCACTCAATGGACACAGGGGTGCTGTAGGACATGAGCAACTACCTAATTGTGCAAGCCTGTTCCTATCGAGCTGATTGATCAATGATACCAGTCCAAAGTCACGCCTATCAAATCAACTGTCGCCCCTACGCCGGTTGGACGAGGAAAGTTAAGCTCATTCAGCACCAGCAGTATCATCAGGCTGCTGTTCAACTCCCCTAGTCCTATACATCCATATCTCCGAGTGGCCAAAACGGGGCCAGGGAATGGATGTAGGTCTGTTGGCCAGGTTGGACAATCTGCACTCCCTGAGAAAGAGATATACAGAGTTATGGTACCTATGTTAAACCTACCGTCCTTTTGTTTCACGCCATGTCTCGCGCACCCGGATATCAAATTGGCGAGAGGAAGCCCGTTCCGGGGCAGTCAAAACAAGCTATACTAACTATGGCGACGGCGAGAGAGTGAATGTGAAGGTCACACCATGGAGGATGTTGACAACCAGGCTAGTAGCAGCATGTCCCACCACGTCTCTTGGACTTCTCCTTTGCTACATCTCGGCGATTTCTACTGGACCGGGACCCTCTTGCTACATAAACACTTCTCCGTTCCCCCTTCCACCTCTGGTCTTCGAGATGGACAAAGTCTACTACTCATACATGGCGGACCCTGTCACCCAGAGCAGCATAACCCTAGCCAGTGCGAGCAAGAACCTCGAAGCCGCCGTTGATGGCCTCAACCTGACCGAGGGCGAGTCCGCGCCGCCGCCAACCCAGCCACGATGGAACCGAATCCGACATGTCTTCCGCTATGCGTTCTCCGAGTTCTTCGGCACCATGATCATGATGCTCTTCGGTGACGGGGTGGTAGCGCAAGTGCTGCTCAGTGGGAAACAGAAAGGCGAGTATCAGTCGATCACCTGGGGCTGGGGGTAAGCTTTTGTCGTTTCCAGTTTATCCTCCATGACACACACACACACACACACACACACATACACCACCTCATCACCATCTTCTACCCACAGCTAATCACCCACCACCATCACAGCCTCGGCGTCATGCTCGGAGTCTACGTCTCCAGCGCCTCCGGCTCGCACCTCAACCCCGCCGTCACCCTCGCCAGCTGCCTGCTCCGCCGCTTTCCCTGGCGCCGCTTCCCCATCTACATCCTCTCGCAGCTGCTAGGCGCCATGTGCGGGGCCGCCATCGTCTATGCCAATTACCGCTCGGCCATCGACGCCTACGAGGGGGGGTCCACCATCCGCACCGTGCCCGGGTACTCCCCGACAGCCACCGCAGGCATCTTCAGCACCTATCCCGCCGCCTTCATGACGCGAACGGGCATGTTCTTCTCCGAGTTCATCGCCAGCGCGATCCTGATGTTCGGGATCTTCGCCGTGAAGGAGAACACCGAGCTCAAGCAGGACCGCACCGCCGCTCCAACAACAACAACCTCAACCAAAAACCCCCGTCTCCCCTTCATGATGCCCCTAGCAATGTTCTTCCTCATCTTCGGCATCGGCGCCTGCTTCGGCTGGGAAACAGGGTACGCGATCAACCTGGCCAGGGACTTTGGTCCGCGCCTCGTGACGTATATGATCGGGTACGGGCCCGAGGTCTGGACGGCCGGGGGGTATTACTTCTGGGTGAGCTCCTCCCCTCCACCTCACAAGCACAAGAAGTCCACCCCGAACAGCTAAGCTCAACTCCCGAGGAAAAATCCGGTCTAGATCCCAATGATCGCCCCCTTCGGCGGCTGCGCCTTCGGCGGCTGGCTCTACGACGTCTTCCTCTACACCGGCGCGGACAGCGTGGTCCACGACACCCCTCTGTTCGGTCTGGGTCGCTGCGTCACTCACTGCTGGAAGGGAAGGTCGAGGATTTCCGTCGTTGGGGATCGGGGCCGGGAGGGGTCCGGGCTTGGATGATGCGCTGCAGCGGAGGAGTCCCGTGTGAGGCTTACACTCTACACACACAGATACACAAAAACATGAGGACAGGGCATTGGGGTTCGGTTGCGCAGGGCTTTGCCGGCATTTGCTTGGTAACTAAACTTCTGACGATGATGAAGTATGAGGATTAGGTGGGTGTTTTATGCTGGCGTTGGCGTTGTGCAGGGTAGGTTGTACTCTAGGTAGCTCTAGGGTCGCGCGCCAGGCTTCTATCGTTGCAGAGAAGCGGTGGCCCGGGCTGTTTTGTTGGCTTGTTGGCTTGTTGTGGGCTTGTCGATCGTGGGCGCCGGGGGTGGCTTGGACTCGATAGTGATGGTCTGGAGAGGGCGAAGATGGTTGGGGTACTTTGTTAGAAGACGGCTTGTGTTGTTCTCCTTCCGGAAAAATAGTTAAGTGTGGTGTTCAACGGGTCAAATGGCAAGAGAAAGCTTGACCGGCTTGCTTGGACGGTTCCCACAACAGTGATCTGCCGATCGCTTCCATAACAACTAGCTTGTGTACAGTACTTCCGGTTGCAGCGTATCAAGTCTCTCAAGTCCACGGATGTCCTTTAGGGTGGTAGTACTATCTAATATTGTCTAGGCCACGGGCTCTAAGTAGTGTGTTCTAAATCCAACAGTCTCGCCAGCATGTTGGTGGCTGCCCCACTGACGTTATACATGTCTAATAGAAAATATCAACCAGATCAAGCTGCGGAGAGGTCGTCGTTCATATACATAGTAAGCAATTATTCATAAAGAGTCGTGCATCATTAGTCTTGGTTGTATCGTGTCGCATAAAGTCGCCTCGCAATTATCGTTAAGATGTAACATAACTCGTAAAGGTGTGTCATTCGCAGCAGAGAGGCATGGATTAGACCAGAGCCAGTGTGAACGAGATGAGCCCACAAATAGCAGCCATGGAAAGTGGAACCTCATAGGAACCGCGTCCTGCGTCAACGTCGGGTGCTATGTGGAGCGTCTCAGTCGGCGATACTTGTGTGGGTCGAGTCGAAGATCCAGTTGAAGTAGTAGGCTGGGTAGTTTCGATGGCTTTCGTGGTCATGGTGGAAGATGAAGAGGTTGTATGGCCATTGTTCAGACTGGTCTGGGATGTAGCAGTAAAGCTGTGCGATGCAGAGCTGCTAACAATCGAACTAGCTGTCCTTGAGCCACTTGAAGTCGAGACGATTTGCGAGCCAGTCGGTATTGAACTAGTTGTTAGTGAACTGGCTATGATCGAGCTGGTCGCCACTGGAGTGGTCGCCATGGAACTGGTCATCATGGAACTGGTCGTCATGGAACTGGTCGTCATGGAACTGGTCGTCATGGAACTGGTCGTCATGGAACTGGTCGTCATGGAACTGGTCGTCATGGAACTGGTCGTCATGGAACTGGTCGTCATGGAACTGGTCATGGAACTGGTCGTCATCGAGCTGGTCATTGTTGGGTCGGTCAAATGCGTGCTAGTTTTCCTAGAACTGCTAAGCATCGCACTGCTGGTCAGCGGGCCGGTCGTTATCGAGCTGGTCGTTTTTAAGTGAGACGTTGGAATGGTCTCCAGCGAGCTGGTTCTAGAGACGAAGGGGGAGGATGAGGCCGGCACAGATGGCGAGCAGGCTGATGTAGACCGGGAGGAAGGCTGTTCATTGAGATGCGTCAACTATCGTTCAACAAATCATCAAAGTCGTACTGGAGATGCTCACTCACGGAAGCCGCACTTGGCGGCTGAACCTGTCCTGAACTGGAATATGACCAACTACCGGTGTAGGCAGCGGCTGCCCCCGTGCCAGTGACCCAAGGCCAGACATCGGGGGTCACATAACTCGAAGTCTCTCGATGGGTTCCAGGCCACGGAACCGGAATGCTGACTGTCGCGGTTATGGTAGGTGCAGATTGAACGGAAGAAATTGTGTCCGCATCGATGTTGCCATTGATCTTGCCTCCATCCGAGGTAATTGACGTCCACAGTCCACTTTTGTCACTATACGTGTAAGAGGACCCTGTCGAGTAATCGGTAACTTTGAGGGACTTCATGTACATTGTGTACGGCCCAGCGCTGTAGTCAGTCTCTCCACCAGCCCAGTCTACCAAAGGCGTTAGCAGAATGAAGATATCTCTGGGCACACTGCTAGTATATCTCACCGATAGTGCCCTGCGCGTTATTCGGGTCGCCTCCGGCCCAGATTCCCACTTTGACTACCATTGGCGACTGGGGATATTGATTGGCATTAGCTGTCTCGGGGGTAAGCACCCGCACTGTCTTGCCGTCGATCTGCCAGACAATCTGCTCGTCGGTCCAATCGATGGTATACGTGTGGAACTCGTCGTGGTTGTTGGCGACGTCATGAGTCGCTCCGCGATTGTTTGGGGTGGTTGCTCCTTTTCCAAAGTAGTTGCTCTGCACCAGATTGTCGTTCCCACCGAGCCACTCCCAATCAATCTCATCTAAGTCGTCAGATTGCAATATGGCACTGCTGACAATGCCGGTTCCGGGAGCCGCTTTGATCACGTATTCAACACGTCCGAACATGATGTACCATTTGGACTGGATAAGTGGGGCATCCCCCTCTTTGGCCACTGTGAACGCAACCCCATCATCACTATATGTTGGGGTACCCGTTGGCTCAAAGTCAGAAGAGCTTCCTTGGGTAAAGTCGAAAGATGCGGACTTTCCCAGTGCGGTGTCCGCAGGACATGCTGCCAAGAGTGGTTAACTTGTTTCTTCATAATTTGGGAGTAACTGAACGTACTGCTCTCCGTAGGGTTACAGCTAGTGTATGTCTGAGCCGTGGCCAGGCTCAAGTAGGAGAAGAGGCCTACGACGGCCCCAAGTCGATGGAGCTGCATAGCAAGAAGTATGTGTAGTAGACAGTCGGGCGAAAGTCAAGTAACACGGAGACGAATTAATCTCGATGAAGATAGAGTGTGTTAGGGAGGAAGCCTGAAGGACTTGAGAGCCCTTGTGTAACCCGAGTCGCTGTCAAGCTGAGAAAATAAGGCGACGGAACAAAGGTTGTGAAGTAATACTCCGTAGGCACAGATAGTATACAATCGATCACGGGCGGCCCACCACGTGTTGGAGAATTGACGAGAAAGTGCAATTGGAAATGGGGGAGGGGGAAGAATTGAAGTACTCACAGCCATGGCTCAGACGCAGGAACTAAAAAAGGACGGTGGAGTGAGTGTGTTGGAAAAGTGAAGTATGAGCCTTCTGAATCGTCCAGCCCCCTCGCTTTTCCACTCCGTATTTTACCCAATCGGGCAGGATGCTCTCTCATTGGCTTCCTCCGAGCGGCGGTCAAAGCATCCCCGAGTGACGCTGCCTTATGTAAGGCATCACCTTCACTCCAGCAACCCGAAATTGATACTACACACTGTACTGTGTATACTTAGTAGATCCCTGCAGTGGTCGCATTGTTGCTCAGCTGTACTCTACCCATGATAGAATTAATCAGATCCGACTGACTCTCTGACTTCATCTACACCGACGGGCATGCGCACACTTCAACCTGGTTCCAAGTTGTGTCATATGCAACCCGCTTTTCTAACAATAGCATCAAGCGCCACCCGCCGATTAAACTATTTTAGCACTGTCTGCCCGCCCCATTCCCAGCCTCCTCTTTTTTCTGTCCTGGTCCTACCAATGCATGTACACTTCAAGGCACAATATTGTGTTAGTGGCATGGTGGCCTTGATCAAGGAATGACATGTTCATTGTTTACCTGCAAACCTGCAAGCTTCGGCAGGTGTGGGGCAAGGTGCCTGGCAATCTGCCGTGCATGCAGTTGCAGCCAGAGTGACGCTCTGCCCTCGTCTGATGCGATGCACTTTGCGTGGCCTCTGCAGTCGCACGCTGGCGCTAGCATGGCATTTCTGGGTTAGTTAGTTGACGCTGCTTATTCTTGCCTTGTCATTGCATCATCCTGTGTGACCTGCGGTCAACAAATAAAATGTCTGAGAGTGAGATTGTCATCTCGGACTGATATTGGCTTTGGATTCGACCCTGGACGACATAGTCAGCAGTCAGGCCAGCACTAGGGTTTACCAGTAGTCTTGAGATTTGCTTTTTGTCTGCGTGGCTTGGTGATGATACAGCTCCGTACACCTGGCATGGGTTTTTGTGCATCTGCAATCTGCATGGACTCGGGCGAGGAGACTAGAACCATTGGAGTGACCTCGTTGTCTAGACCACAGAGCATAAACGCTTGTGGACGCCGATCACAATCAATCATGTTCCATACCAGTACCGCTGTAAGTTCGCGAGTGAGCAAACATGCCACGTCTGTGGCGGAACTTAAGCTCAAGTTCGACCTTCTCTGGTCGAGTGTCTTGGTTATCTTGTCTTCATAGTCATGCGAGTGATAATATGGTGCCTCGGATATGGGCAATGGCCGGGAATTGGGCTACAGTGAAGGGGGGTATATTATAGCTATATAGTCAGAGCCTGGTAGGCGGTAGAGATGGGCACTCTCTTCAGTCGCACTACGACATTGACCAGGTCTCTCGAACTTGAAACTTACATAGGGCACAATTTAGGCCCAATTGCTCAGGGTATATATACTCCACCCAGCGGTTCCCCGTCGTTGACTTCGGTTGAATATATGCTAGGCTCCTTTCAAGCAAAAGTGTTCAATGCGAGGTTCGTTTTATTGGTACGCAGACTCCCTTCTAGGTAATGTAGTCCGAAGGCTTGTGAGACTTTACACTGGTCAACGGGGATGACTCTTGTATCTTTTGCATGTATTGAGATTCCACCCATTGTGGGAGCCAGTGTCAAGTTGCTAGCAGTCTTCCGGTCGGAACAAAGAAACCGCTGGGCCGGACTGGGGGTAGCGAGCAGATAGAGTCATACAAGAATTGCAATGGGACATGCTGAGGCGGTGAATGAATTAGAAGAGGGATGTAGGGACAGGTTGCTGAATACGCTGTAGGCAGAGAACAAACATGGTGGTCGAATGAAGATGACGCAAAAAAAGGAAATCGCTAGCATGTCCTGGTTTCGATCCAGGGTCCTCCGGGTTATGAGCCCGGCGCTCTTCCCCTGAGCTAACATGCTTGATTGATGTTACTGGTGGCTCATTGATGCACTATACGCCTAGGTACCAATATCAAGCATAATAGTCTTCTCGACAATTTCCAGGACTATACTTTGCTATGCAAGTTGAGTAGAGTTTGTTTTATCGGCTAGTGTTCTTCTATTGCTGTGGCATAGCTTTTCACTATCTCTACCAGTGTGACTCTCGGCTGCTGGTCACGTATCAGGGCCAGTTTATCGGCGTGTGCGTGTAACGCCTCGCTTCAACGAGTCACATGATTTCAAATTGAACTGGATGTATGTAAACACTACGAATTCCGTGGTTAATTCCTCTTTTCTTAATAATTCAACGATTCGTAAGGTATCAAGCTTTCCTCTTTGAGCAAGCAAATCCATCAGTATTACGTCTGTAATCGACAGGTTATGAGCCCGGCTCAAGCTTGAAGCCTTTACTTGATCAATTTTTATCGTTCCTTTCCATTTCTTGGTGTTGAGTGCCAAGAAGACCTCTCCACCAACCACGCAGTCTGCCAAGAAGTGCTAGACCGAGTTGAACGTCCTGATCAACCAATAAATTCGGTGTGTGAAAGGACGTATCCACCAATCGGCAATGACACAGCAGACAGTCGATGTCACCAAGCTCCCGGCCTTGACTGGCGCGGGCAACTATCAGGTCTGGCGTGAGGCTTTGAAGACATATCTCCGCTTGCAAGGCCTTTGGAGAACGGTCTCCGGTGCCAATACAAGACCTGTTCGACCCTCTCTACCTGTTCAGCCACCCGGTGAAGCCGAAGTGGCAGCTGGAAGCTCACGAGTTATGCGAAGTATACCCAGGCCTACTGGCTCTGGCGAGGCCAATGTCGACCTTACCGCGTACGAGAAGGCCCTGGAACGCTTTGAGAGGCAGCTATCTATATGGGAAGTTGAAGATGAGAAGGCCATTGGAGCCATCTGCACCGCGTTGACCACGGAGATTCGACACAGCGTTGTCGACCTCAACAGCGCGAAGGAAGTCTGGGACGAGTTGAAGAGACGCTTTGACGTTGTCTCCGACGTACAGTCATTTGAAGGACTGCAAACCGCTATATCGTTGCGGTATGATGATTGCAAAGACGTTAATAAATATATTATGAAGATGTCCGGAGCGTTGGACAAGTTCCAACGTAGCCTCGCAGATGATGAAAAATTCGGTGACGGTGCGCGTATCCAGTTCCTCCTCTGTAACCTCGGAGAAAAGTGGTCCACCTTCTTGACTTCCTATCTCAATTCTCGATATGTTAAAGGAAGTACGACTTGGGATCAAATCACCCAGGTCCTCGTTCAAGAGGAAATGCGTGCCCAGTTCAACTCCGGCAATGCCAACCTTACGAAGGCATCAAGCTTTCCTCTTTGAGCAAGCAAATCCATCAGTATTACGTCTGTAATCGACACAGTTTATGTCATACCAACCAGTTAGTTAGGTTGGTTATTCATTATAACAGTGAAAGCAAGCATTGCTCGCTGTGCGGAACCATTGCGAGTATATATACAGCTGCTCCGAGGTAGAAAAGCCACCACACGCAACGAGTACAACCAAAACGTAACATCAGTAAGACCACAAAGTATAAAAAGGTACCCACAGAGACCATCAAGCCACACCGAGTTGAAAAGAGGGGGCGCATAAGATGAACATTGCCCTCTTTCCACCTTGGCAGCAGACAGACAACGCAAAACTCAACGGTAGGAATTAGTGACTCCTAAAGGACATACAGTCCTCTCATCGATTACTACGAAAGGTAGCATAATATACAAAGGCATAGCTATAGGCAAACTTAGAACAACAAAATGAAACATCCAATAGAAAAGGATAGAGAGCTTTTGTTGGTACTCAATTTCGATGCAAGAATCACAAAAAAGAAATACTTTAGCATGTCCTGGTTTCGATCCAGGGTCCTCCGGGTTATGAGCCCGGCGCTCTTCCCCTGAGCTAACATGCTAGGATTGGTGAAAGACACCCCCCACTTTGTCAATATAATCCACAGAAGATGTCTGGTCGTAACAATGCGTACAGCAGAGATTAATCCTACAACAATCACAGACTCCAGTACCCTTCTCTGGCAAGTTTTCCCTATCCGATCCATCAGAACGAAGCCCAGGTAGACGCGATCATTGACCTGAACCACCCGAGATCGATGGGGATCGAGATCGAGAAACAAAGGGAGGACACTCAAGGCGAATATCCGAAATTTCCCCGCGATGGAATCGCAGATCTGGATCTGGTGACTGTGACTGAGGAGCAGCTAATATAGACACTACACTAGTTATTAGGTAGACAGATTACCTTCGCAGCTACTCCGTACTAAGCTATATATAGCCACTTCCGCCATTTACACTTTGCAGGTCAAACACTCGTCAAATATCGTTCAAACATGAAACACCTGGCTCCTAGGCTATCGCTCTTGGTCATTATTGTTGCGAGCGAGGCAATAACCATGAGCATAGTACCGTCCCAGTAACATGTCCATGCTTGTAAAACGGAGTACAGAACCGAGCATGCACTGTGCATGGTCAAATCTGAGGTAGGATTCCCGTCAGAAAAGCACAGACTCGCCCACGGACCATGCAATCCCCGGAAACCACTCCCCTTTTCTAGCGATGTCGGTTGAGGACTGGTCGAGTTGTCAAAGTAACCAACCAAATATTTCACCTTAGATAATCGATCTTTTATGCGCACTCGGAAGAGAAGTACTATGTAAGTACTCCCTCCGTATATTAACTTTATTCCATATGAAAAGTCAGAGAGTTCGGAAAATCAGTCGGATCTTGACATCATTGCCAAGGATCAAAATTTCTAGATCCTAGTCTGGTACTGTACTTAGGATTCAGAAGGTTCGGGTATGTAAAGTTCGTACTGCATGTGTAGGAACTGTAGGATTTGTGGGGAACTGGTGTGGTGTCCAGTTGTACTCAGTACAGTCAGTAGAGTCAGGACTGTACGGAGTAGGTACACTTAATCATACTCAGTACGTAGCGAAGTGTTCGGTGTTCAGTAAGTCAAATTAGTAGTAGTAGGTAGGCGGGAAGGTCCCACCTTTGTTTTCCCCCCCTCCATAACCTACTGAGTACGAACGAAGAGCTGCTCGGTCTGGTTTAGCGGGTTGGCGGTAGTCAGAGCCTCAACTAGTAACTAACCAACTATCTCTGCGCAGGTTCACTCACAGTCTCACACCCGCCGACCGGACAATCCGTCACCCACTACCACCCTGTAACTACCTTACTGTACCACCACTTCTCTCTTCCTCCGCCCACCCACCACACCCCCAGTCTAAGTCTATCCCGACTTCTGGACCCTCTTCTATTCTATCCATTACTTGCACCTCGTTCCCTTTTTCTTCCCAATCCCGAAACCTCTCCCCCCCCATGCACCAGTATCCTCGTCTGGACTGTGTCATGACGTTTCCTCACTCACCACTGCCGCTCATCCTCTAGAACATGAAGCATGCCTTGTCACCGTCGCGCCCGACGCTAAACCCCCGTGCTACGACAGAACACCTCTTCCACCGTAACCTCCATCTTCAACAGCATATACCAGCAGTCGCCGATGGCGACTGAGGCGCTTGCCTAGACTTCATACAACCTCTCCTTTAAAACACCCACCAAACCGACCAACCCTGCACCCTCACCACCGTACCTCGTTATCCCACCAGCTTTTCTCCGCCTGCACTCTTTCTCCCGGACCAAGCGGCATATAATTGCACGGCACCCCGACGAACGTATTACATCCATTTGCGCTTCAGGGCTATATTAAACACCATTAATGCTATTGCTCCACTCCCCTTAATCCTCCCTCCTCCCCCGTGATCGCCATTCCTGACAGCCGACCGCCCACTCGCCGCACCCCTCCTCGACCCCTCGGAAACTGTCAAATACTCACTTGGGAAGCATGGCATATCGGGCTGGCGATCGGTCGGAAGGCCGACGCAGCTCGGAAAGCTCGGGTGCACATAGCTGGTTGTCGCAGGAGACTGTCAGAGAAGGTCGGAACCAGCGCCAGCAGCACAATCATGGCTATTCCCATGGGCGCAGTGTTTCCCCGCTCTCTGGAGGCCGAGAGTTGCTAAGGTAGGAACACCTGTATCCCATATTCCCTCCCACGTTTTACCGAGCGCGACAAAAACGCGGCTTTCTCTCTCCGCATCTCTCTGCGCCGCGTCCTGCTGCCTGAATGATGTCGATCAAACCCGGTAGTGAGCTTGGCAAATATTTCATGGTTGGTCTGGGTAGACACTCGGCGAATCATCTGCGAGAAGAAGTCTGTCGATGTAGCTCATTCGGCTCATCTCATACCCTTCTTCAGGTCGATTCGGTGGATTAGATCTTCCTCTGACATTGCCGCTCACGGGGGTGGGTATCATAGGCACTGCATCTCCACGGGAATCAAACTATGAGATCAAACGATGCGCAACTGTTCTACCAGATACTGATGCTTCCCAGATCCAATTCACAGGGCCGCAAATCACCGCCGCTAGGGGTTCCTGCCGATTTATACAATTCCATATTCTCCTGGGCTTCCTCGGATGTGTCTCCGACAGATCAGCGCAAGCCACCACAATTCGGTAGTCACAGAAAAGCAATGAACATGCTAGGCACCGATGAGCGAAATCATTCTTCTGCATCTAATCCCCGCGGCCGGCCGTCCAATTTGAGCATCGGCCCCACCGACACCTCCCAGCCAGAACTCTCCCCCTCACAATCATCCTCGCCTAAGATGCTGGTGGCTGATGCCCCTAATACCTTCTTCCATGACTTCTCGGAACAAGAAGCCTCCCCAGCCTCCGCCACATTCCGCCCTGGAACCGCCCAGACATACACAAGTGAGCCGCTCGACTTGGATTTCAATGTTGACCATCGGAGACCGTCGGTAGCTAGTGCCATGACCGCTAGTAGCCAAGGATCTAAGTCTAGTACTGGTGCGCTCTTCAGAAAGAAGCTGCAAGGCTTCTTCGGTGATGAATACCAAGGCAACGGAGACCCAAAGCACGATTCAGATAACAACACTCAGGCTTCGGTGTCGAAGCCGTCATCGATTGATTACTTCAGAGCTCGAGAACGAGCAAATTCAGACGGATCACGCAACACCACGGACACCTCACACGAAAAAACCCCGCAAAACCACACAAGGCCACGAACTCCTCTTCCTTCCAGCGAGATCACTCCCTGGATGTACCAAAATTACAACGTGAGTCCATGTCTCTGACAACGCCAAATCAGGTCAATTCTTGTATTGGTGATCACCATCAGTTGTGCTGACGCGGAGACACTGTAGGATATACCTCAATTTGGAGAGGCCCCCGTCCGCCAAGCGCCCACAGCCGAAGGGCAACGTGCTGCGGCAGCCCAAAAAGATTCCAATCGGAGACATTTCAGCGGCCACCGCCACTCTCGGAGCAAAGAAGAAAAGCCAACTGCGGCCGGTGATCTTGCCGGCTATCCAGCTCGCCCGGCAACCGGCCGAGATGATCTTTCGCTTCGACTTCACCCATCTCGGGAAGGTAGTCTCAATTACCCCACCCCAATGACATCAACCACAACTCTTGGGCGTGCCACTAGTCCCACGCCCAGCGTCCAGAGCGCCCACGTCAAGGGACAGGGTCAGAATTCCCCGGGTGCTCAGCCGGGGAAGCGTTCTTTCCTCGATAAAATACGTCGCCCAAAGCATGGCCACCTGAAAAATATTGCGACAGCGAAAGGAGTGCAGGATACCACGAAAGCTGCCGCATCAAAGTTGACGCGAAGAGATGCCTCGCCCGCCAGGCGAGGCAGACAGGGAAGTATTGAGAGTGCGACATCTTCTAAGTACAATGATGGAGAAAGTGACCGAAAGAAGGACGGTAAAGGATTGGCCATTGGCCCATCCAAGTTACGTGGACGGCGAGGTGCGGGCAACGAGTATCCGGTCGGCAGAGATTCCAGATTCTCAGACGACTCCAACATGTGGGCTCTCGATACAGACCTCTCGCATATGGAGGGCATTGTGAATCCGCCCTCTCCAGGCGACCGGGGTCGGATGCCAGATGGAGCTTTCGCGCAGGTAGAAGAACGGACAAATCGGGATAACTTGCCTGCCGGAAACTGGGATGCGCCGGAGAGTTGGCACGTCAAAAAGCAAAAGGATGATATATCATCCTTACTGCCCGACGAAGGCGTTGAGCAGCCTGGTCCCACAATATCCGAACCCGACGGTGTGGGTTATTTCATACGAGTATTTCGCGCTGATTCGACCTTCGCCACCCTTTCAGCTGGTCTCTATGCGACTGTTGCCGACGTTCTCCTTCTACTCGGACGAAAATCATTTCTTACTGATCATCTGAATAATTATGAGTTAGTGATGCGGAAGAATGATCTTTCCAGACAGCTCGGCCCGAGTGAGATGCCCATTCTCATGCAAAAGCGCATGCTTGAACAGGTAGGTTATACCGAGAAGGATAAGATCGAAGAAATCGGCCGCGAAGATCATAGTTATATCCTTCGTTTCACCTTTCTCCCAGCCCGCATCAGTGGTTACAGCAGTCTGGAGAGCGAGCCTGTCCTCAATAAAAACCAAAAATTTAGCCACGTGGACCTCTCGAATCGGAGTCTAGTCACCATTCCGATCACTCTTTACAAGAAGGCACCTGAGATCATATCTTTGAACCTGTCAAAGAACCTGTCCTTGGATGTGCCCAAGGATTTTATCCAGGGATGTATCAACCTACGAGAGATAAAGTTCATCGGGAACGATGCTCTCCGTTTGCCTGCCAGTTTTGGCCTTGCTAGTCGACTGACATATCTTGATATCTCGAACAATCGTATCGAAGATCTGAGCCATGCCAACCTGGATAGGTTGCACGGCCTTGTCAGCATCAAGATGGCCAACAACAGACTCACGGAACTTCCTGCGTATTTTGGCAATTTTCAATACCTGCGGAGCTTGAATATATCCTCAAATAACTTCCAGGTGTTTCCGGAACTGCTCTGTGATCTTAAGAGCCTCGTGGACTTGGACATCAGTTTCAACAACATTTCTCAGTTACCCAATCTGGGGAGGTTGGCGACACTTGAGCGGATTTGGATGACAAATAACATCGTCAGAGGTTCACTCGATGAGGCATTCCGAGGCCTCGATAGTCTGAAGGAAATCGACGCGAGATTCAATGAGATTACCAATATAGACTGCCTGTCTCTCCTCCCGCGATTGGAGCAACTGATCATTGGCCACAATGCTATCTCGAAGTTCAAAGGATCATTCCCCAAATTGCGGACTTTGATCCTCGACCACTGCCCCATGACACAGTTCGACATTGATGGACCTGTCCCAACGTTGACGTCTCTGAATATAGCTTCTGCCAAGCTGGTTCAGTTTCGCGATGCGCTCTTTGAGAATCTGCCGAATCTGCAGAAGCTCATCCTTGACAAGAATCATCTTGTCTCAATGTCGCCACACATCGGCAAACTGCGTAGGCTTGAACATTTCAGCATGATCAAGAATCCTTTGGCTTCGCTGCCCGCCACTATTGGCTGCTTGACAGAGCTCAAATACCTCAACTTGCGGGAATGCAATCTTAGGCGACTCCCACCAGAGATTTGGCACTGCCTTAAGCTGGAAACTCTGAATGTCTCTTCAAATGTGCTGGAAGCGTTTCCAAAGCATGGTAGTCCTCAGCCCCAGCTCCCAGCCGACGCATCTATGATGCCTGCTGTGACCCCAGGGTTGTCGAATAATCCCAACTACGAAGAACTAGGTGCCGTTGACGAACAGGAGGCACGCCGACCCAGCCAAGCATCAGGAGTTGGTGCACTCAGCACTGGAGGTTCACCCAACGGGACAGCTTATCGGAAGCCCTCTATTGCCTCATCTTTAGGCCAAGGGGGGCGGAAAGTATCTGCGGCTTCTCGCTCGCTCACCGATGGAAGCCCATCGTCGCGCAAAGACTCCAACTTCTCACAACATGTCGCAACGACATTCGGGGGCTCACTAAGGAACCTCCTCCTGGCAGACAATCGATTGGAGGACGATATTTTCCGAGAGCTGTCGCTGATCCCGGAACTGCGTGTTGTTAACCTCTCATACAACGAGTTAACGGAGCTTCCTCAGGGCTTGTTGAGACGTTGGCCATTGTTGACTGAGCTGTACCTCTCGGGCAACGAGCTCACGTCCCTTCCGTCCGATGATCTCGAAGAAGGCAGCAACTTGAAGGTACTGCACATCAATGCGAACCGTTTCCAGGTGCTTCCAGCCGAACTCTGCAAAGTCAGCAAGCTCGCAATTCTGGATGTTGGGAGCAACTCCCTCAAGTACAACGTCTCTAACTGGCCTTACGACTGGAACTGGAACTGGAATCGCAATTTGAAGTACCTCAATTTTTCTGGTAACAAGCGGCTGGAAATCAAGCCTCATGCGTCGTCACTGGGAACGCCCACCACACCTGGGACAGATTTGACCGACTTCAATTCCCTGACGCATCTGCGCGTTCTTGGCTTAATGGACGTCACTCTCACAATCTCTACGATACCCGAAGAGACAGAAGATCGTCGTGTCAGGACTTCCGCTTCTCTAGCTGGGTCTCTTGCATATGGCATGGCCGACTTTCTTGGCAAAAGCGAACATCTTTCCATCTTCGATATGATCGTTCCTCGACTCAAGCCCGACAAAGTGGAGACAGTGGTAGGAATGTTTGACGGTCAATCCCAGTCAACGGGAGGATCTAGAATTGCCAAATTCCTGCACGAGAACTTCATACAGACTTTCTCATCCGAGCTGAAGCGGATTCGAACCGAAGACCTGGAGACACCGCTAGATGCACTCAGACGAGCATTTCTGACCTTAAATAAGAACATGGCATTTGCGTGCTACAAGTCGATTGACCAAGATGTGCGTCATTATCAGGAAGATCCCGCGGAATCGAAGAAAGTGCGGTTGAACAAGGAGGATGTTCATTCAGGTGGAGTCGCTACCGTAATCTACTTGAACAACATGGATCTGTTTGTTGCCAATGTTGGTGACGCGCAGGCTATACTTGTCAAATCCGATGGTTCACTGAAGCACTTGACCCGAAACCATGACCCTGCAGAATCACACGAAAGAGCAAGGATCCGCGCTGCAGGCGGGTTTGTCTCCCGCAATGGCAAGTTAAACGATACCCTTACAGTATCAAGGTCGTTTGGACATTTCCAGATGATGCCCGCCGTTATTGCGGCACCACACACCATGCATCTCAACCTCACGGAACAGGATGAGATGATCATTGTGGCGTCACGGGAGCTGTGGGATTATGTGACGCCAGATCTTGTCGTTGACGTTGCTAGAGCTGAACGGAGAGATCTTATGATCGCTGCTCAGAAGATCAGAGACCTGGCCATTTCATTCGGAGCCAACAACAAACTCATGGTCATGATCCTGGGTGTGAGTGACTTGAAGAAGCGAGAGAAGATAAGGTTGAGGCCTAGTCTTTCTATGGTCGGACCCCCCGAGGATCAGATTATACCGAGCACGAAGCGAAACAAAAAGCCGCGTGATACACCGGGCGACTCCAGGCTCGCCCGGTTCGATTATGTGGACGCCCCTGTTGGAGAACTCGCTATCATCTTTACTGATATCAAGAAGTCAACAAGCCTCTGGGAAACCTGCCCAGATGCGATGCGCTCAGCTATTCAGATTCATAACGACATTCTTCGTCGACAGTTGGGTATAATCGGTGGTTATGAGGTGAAAACAGAAGGTGACGCTTTCATGGTTGCGTTCTCCACAACTACGGCCGCTTTGCTCTGGTGCTTCAACTGCCAGACACAGCTTCTGGAAGCAGAATGGCCGACAGAAATCCTGGAGCAACCACAGTGCCAGGTGCAGTACGATATGGAAAACAACGTCATCTTCCGAGGTCTGTCCGTCCGAATGGGAATACATTGGGGTGAGCCTGTCTGCGAAAAGGACCCAGTGACCAATCGTATGGATTATTTCGGGCCAATGGTCAATCGCGCTTCTCGTATCTCTGCCGTCGCCGATGGTGGCCAAATCTTCGTGTCCTCAGATTTCATGAGCGACATCCAACGCAACCTGGAGGTGTTTGCTGATAGCGAGCGCGCTGCCTCGACTGGCTCCGAAGAGAGCTATGCGATTGACAATCTTGGGTATAATATTCGACGCGAGCTCCAGCAACTTAATAGCCAAGGTTTTGTGATCAAGGATCAGGGAGAGCGGAAGCTGAAGGGGCTTGAGAATCCGGAACCACTCTATTTGATCTACCCTCATTCTCTCTCTGGGAGACTGACAACCCTGGAGAAGGACGCATCAAATGAGCATGCCCCGACCACCATTAGCAAGCACTCGCAGCTGGAGATCCAGACCGAGTTGATTTGGCGGCTGTGGGAACTTACTCTTCGACTCGAGAGGCTTTGTGGCGCCTTGGAGTATACTGGCGAAGCCCGCCTCAAGGAACCAAACCTGGCCTTGTTCAACGTTGTGAAGAACCATGGCGGCGAACTTGCAGATTCGACCGTGGTCAGCCTGGTGGAGCAACAGGTGACGCGCATCGAGGTGAGTAAAGAACGGCACCATCCAACGGTATGTACTAATCGTGGACCAGGTTTGTATCAATACTCTTTCCATCCGGCACATGCTGCGACCATTCAAACCCGGTGATCAGCTCAATGACCATGCCGCCCCGATCTCCGAAGTAATGCAAGAATTGCAAAACCGGCTTGAAGAGTACCGTGTTCTCAAGGAACAAGTAGCTGTCAGTGCTGGCACTACCACAAGCTACAGGTGAATTTAATTGCATCGCAGCCGCGGTAAAACCCAACCTAATACTATATGACCGTTCTCTTTCACCCAAACCCAAGGAGGTCTGTTTGTCTGGCGAGATGAACCCTGGCGGATCTCGCCGCTACTTCCCAAACCCGATGAATATAGTAACGAGGGGTTCTTCCTAATCGATCATATCTGTATTTATTGCCACTTATCATTCTCGTTTGTTTCTTCTCTTTTCTATCATTTCCCCATCAACCTTTTGCTACACTTACGCGGGCGTCTCGAGGAAGGGCGGGGTGTGAAAGGAATTCCGAAGCATGGGTTTAGGAGCCAAAGGTGGCAATGTTGTTTTTGCCCTACGTGTCTAGATTCACTTGGTAATTGTGTACTCAATGGAATCCAATTATCCGAACATGAAAATGGTTGGATGTTTTGGCATGGCCTCTGGGCCTATCTACAGTAGTCTAGTACAGTAGTTGACTTAGTAGTTATGCCATAAGTTATTATTCAGCTGGGATGCAGTGTAACAATTTTGTCACATGATCCAAGCACACAACAAATAACTTCATCATCAAACTCTTCCTCGTCTCCTCAAAGCATGCCCCTAAATGCATCACTGACTGTGATGCCTGCAACCCCTTCCTCTACAAAGATTTCGTTTCTGAGTGTGGGTGCCTCAATTCAATTGAACTGTCAGGTTTGACACCTCCTCAGCTGGCCAGTTGGCTGTAATTTTTTTTTTGGCTGTTCCGCTTGCAGGTCGGTCGGGTTTGTTGTTGCCCTGGAGACGATCAGATTTGAAGGACGGCGGCTGCTGCTTGTGCTTGTTGCTTGTTGCTGTTGCGTCTCTGACGAAAGGGAGGATCGCCGAAAATCCGGATTTTCGCTTGAGTGGAATTCATCCATCATTCACAGTCACTGCAGTTGTCGACCGCCAACCGACTGGCTACCTTAGTCTTAGTCCTCTTTCTTTTTACATTCTCCCCCCCCCCCCC